>JAXDDX010000094.1:497500-510000 GCA_034670405.1 Hoplostethus atlanticus
CACTTCTTTGTTCTCAATTCTTTAAAATCTCTAAATAAATTCTCTTTTTGGAGAGTTGTGGTTTTCATCCACCAGCAGCTAAACATGTTACAGATGCATGTAGACGCCAGCTAGCCAGTATGGATCTACGAAGGGCACTAGGTAGGACACCTCTCTCTCATCATCCTGTTGATATGTTCTTCCCAGTTCATCAGTGTTAGTCGGTGTGTTGCTTACCTATGGCGTGGGAGCCCGCGAGCAGCAGCGATAGCAGCAGGGTGCCGACAGACAGCAGGACCGGCGAGGAGAGGCGAGGGGCGCCGCTGGCGGCCATCTTGGCTCCAGTAGGACGGTGGGGGACTGGGGGCGGTGGGGTAGGGTAGGGCGGGGCGGGGCGGGGCTGATCGTTGACCTGGCCGGAGAGCCGAGGCCCCAACTGGGCAGGGAGGGTCGGGGTCTTCACGCAGGACGGCTTGGCACTCTGCAAGAGAACAGAAAGACAAGGACCAATCAGGAGGGGTCTTACTCAGCACTGTTTACATCTCGGGTGGCTGAGTGTGTGAAGAGGTCTCAAATTCAATCATTAAAACTGTCAATGCATCAACATGTCCTGGAGCAAGGCGTTGACCCTACTAGCTCTACGTCGCTCAGGAAGCACTAAATGGTTTGTGTCTATTTGATGCATCCATAGAAACTCACAGTGAGACGGTTCAGCATCTTCCACAACCTCTTGATGCCACAACTGGAAGCAAGCTGTCACCCCCCCCCCAGCCCCTTTGCACCCCCCATCTCGCAACCAGCGTCCTCTCACATCCCCTAATAAGCAGGGAAGTGACTTTTTTAATCGCCTGATCTTTATTTGCTTACCTCAGCGCCTTGTCATGACGCCGGCGCCTGACCACATTCCAGCTCTTTGTTTTAGTCAAATTGCCATTAATCTCACGACCAGAGACCCCGCCACCACACACACACACACACACACACACACACACACACCCTCTGACGCGCTCATTGATATGTCTGTGGCATAGCGCCGCCGCCGTGTGGTGATACACTCTTTAATTAAAAGGAGGGAATAAAGAGAGCGAGAGAGAGAGAGAGAGATCCATGACATGCATGTGATGAGCTGCAGTCTGCACTCCACATGGACGGCGTTTAGCTGAGCGGCTTACGGCTGGCTGAGCGGCCGGGGTTAAACGGGTTCAGCGTCTTGCTCAAGGACACTTAGGAGGCATCGAAGGATGGATCTGTAGATGTGAGGTTTTGTTGCCTTCACGCTGGTTTTACTACAGTTCAGCCTCACTGGACAGGAGGGATCTGACCTTCTCTGGGTGTCACAGAGGTTAAACTGTGACTGTTGATGGTTTCTATCCCCTCAACTGCCAGTGAAGCCACTAGTCCACTATTCCACTATTCCACTAGTGCCCCGAAAACAGAAATGAAACCCCTCCCTGCTCACTCACTGCAAGTTGCTTTTGACAAGAGTGTCAGTGCCTCAAAATCTGGATGTAAATCTACTTCAAAAAATAGCAAAACTGACTGACGGTTACAATCAACCTGACGCAGCAGGAATCAGAAGCACATCGCCTGAAACACGGCAGAAAATACCAGGTACATGCTAGTGGCATGTACCTGGTATACTTGAGTGGTTAGTTATAACATCACTATGTCGTGTCGGCCATTTTTTCTGCGGTAGGTGGAAAAAACATTAAGACCTGAAACAACTGATGTCTCATTTCTGACAGACAATGAAACCACCAGATCACTGCTGACGTCTCCAGCCACGTCAGACTGTTCCCGTCAGGAGGGTTGACAGCCTGTAGCTGTTTTGCGGCGCGGTGTTTATGTGACTGCGACTCCTTGCGAGAGCCAGAAAACCACGGCTAATCGCGGCGTAACCAAACACCGCAGACGGCGTGCCGCTGTGCCACGCCAACGCCCCGCCCTCCCTCGCTGCAGGGCCAATCTCTTCATGAAACAAACACACACATAGACACACTGATGCAAGTACAAGGTACCCTCAGTGTTCATTCTTCTATAGGTATACACATACGCATAGTACACACACACACACACACACACACAGAAGGAGAGCTCAACAATGGGTCTTTTGTGGCCCCGGCATGCCGGAGAAGAGTGGGCGCCTTTCAGAGGCTCGGCTCGTCTTTCAACACAATACTATACACACACGACCGATGCGTGTACGTCCTCGCTTCTGTTTCTGCTTCGCCCTGGAGGGCAGGTGATGTCATCGCTGTAGCGGGGGATGAAGGGAAAAGAGAGAGAGAGCGAACGACTGAGAGAGAAAAGGGAGGAGTGCGGTTACCTATTGTTGTGACTGTTAACAGCGGTGGAGGTGGAGGGAGTCTCTGCAGGGAACGTCTATCTGGACCCACAGGAAGCCCAGGTTGTGATTCATTCATGCCCCCCACCCCCACCCCCTCAGGGCATGGTTCTCTATGGCCAGCTCCGGCTGCTATACAAACTTCACAACACAATTACTCTAGCTATTGTTGTTAAACAGCCTTGCTGAACGTAGCCGGTGGCCATGTGTGGGCTCCAGTTGAACCATAAACACTGCCTGCTGCGACTTACTGCGAGCTCCCTACCTGCCCTGCAACCTGCAACCTGCAAGACAGACAGATGCATACGTGCCTACACACATTCTTTATGAACCCCTGGGGGGGAACTTGAAATCCCACCGAAGCAAATATCTTCTTCTAAACCTCGAACACAGACATCTCGCGTAGACTGCAGCCGCCAGCAGAGATGCCGACGTGCCGCTAAAGCAGTCCTGCGGTCAGAAGGATGTGGAAGCGTGGAAACCACCAGCATGTCTCTGCTGCTATTAGCACCTCCGCAGGAGAACCGGTCCCACCGCTGCTAGGAGCAACCACCGCTTCCCCTCTGGAGACGGGCAGGACGACGGGAAGGCAGGATGAAAAGGTGTTTGACATCCCGGCGATGCTAGCAGAGAAGCTAATCAATTGATAAACCCTTGCAATTACCCTGACCGAAACCCCCCGTCCCCCCGTCCCCCGATCATCCCAGCTATCACCCAGTCACCGAGCTTCACTAATTACAGCCTGGATGGCGTGGTGGCAGTCGCTGGTGATCAGGGACTCTCACTTTGACGTGGTCCAACTTTTAATTCAGCTCATTGAGCGAGGCGGCGTGGGGAAGGGGGCGGGGAGGTTCACAGCAAGAGCCTGAAGTGAGAGTGGGACCCCCTCCTAGTGAACGAAGGAGGAAGGAGGGACTGAATGAAGGTGCAGATGATGTATTTCTTAATGGGAGACGGTGTGACCATCTCTGACCCTGCATACACACCTTCCCACGCGCTGTAAAGATGTGAACTTGCATCCACGAGGAGAAAAACAACTCATCACCCGAGGGCTCATTTTAGAGACGAGCTTCACACTTAGTCAGACCTTGGTTTAGTCCGGGCTACCAGGAAGATCAAAAGACTGTGTTTGATGTCTGGAGCTTTGAAAAAAATACAGTTTTTCTGAGGTCTGCCTAAATATAGTCGGACCTTCTTTAGCAGTGGGTTTTTAGCCTTGTGTAATGTGTCTGGTTTCTACAGAGCTCGTATCAGCACTATCTCACTTTTGGCTCCAGGACTCTGGCAAGGCCTGGTGTACAGCCACTCCCTGCTGCAACCTGCCACATGCTGCCGTTGATTATGAAACACAGGAGGAGGTGTTGGTGGTGATGGGGGGTGGGGAGGTAGTTGTTGATCCTCCAGGGAGATACCTAAACATGGAGACAGGGGAGTCGGGTGTGTTGTGTGGGAAGTGTATGTGAAAGAGAACGAGGAAAAGCATGGGATGTGTCTGGGTACTCAGCAGGGCGCTAGCGTCCTGAGTGTGACTGAAACATGTCCGTATGGAGAGTATCCTATATCAGGGTTCATTTGTTTTAATGTGCCTGGAGCGCCAGATGGGCGGGGTTTGCACATATATTGCACACAGGCCAATACAAAGAAAGTTTAGACGATCACAGGAAAGTATTTGAAAGTCAATACAGCATAGTCACGGCTCAGCGGACGTTATATAAACTGATGTGGTGAACCCCGCCCGCCTGGTATCTCAAATAGCTAAAAACAGATGCTGTGGAGTTTAGCTTCACGCTGGCCTGATGGCGGTTGTCGTCGCTTTTAACCCAATCTGCTCGAAGACGCTGGCAGCTCAGCAGAACCTCCTCAAGGAAAATGTTGAGGCTGCCCACCCCTGGCTTGGCTCCTCCCACTCAGAAAGTAGTGCAACTAGGACTCTAGGCGCTAACGAGCATAATGGCTAACTTTGGTTATTTTTCAAGCCCGTTGAGCCGAGGCCTGTACAGGTTGATTCAATCGGAGACGTGATTTGCAACAAGGGCCACTAATGACACGACATCATCCATCCATCATCCATCATCATCCATCACACCGTCCCCGTCAATGATTCAGATATTTGTGATTTAGAAGAGCATAAAGGTTTTCTAAGTCCTGTAGTAGCCGGTCGTCTGCTCTCGGGTGACGTTGGAACGAGTACTGCTTCTTTCATGACGCTTCCTTAAACCCGCTATCTGCTGGCTGCTGTTTGTGTTCACGATGCCTGGGCGGAGGCGCCTTCAGCCTCCCTCTCTGCTCTATCAGTCCTTCACCACCAGCACAGTGACAGGCTCCTACCTCAACCTCAACCTCAACCAGCTCACAGCCTTTCCTTTGATTCACACCCGACAGACGCTAAAGGACACATGGCTGCAAGTTCATTCAGTGTATAAACTCTGTGTGTGTGTGTGTGTGTGCACATTTTTGTATATTGTTGTATATGAGTATATGAGTATATATATAGGTATATGAGTGAGTATTAGTGTGTGCATGTTTGCCTGTATATTTGTTTCATTGTGTGTGTGTGTGTGTGTGTGTGTGTGTGTAACGAGACGTAAGCCCCCCCACGCCTTTTAAAACTAGTCAGCAGGCAGCCATCTGTTTTCCAGCACACTGAAATCCTAACAGTATTGATTCCAGGTGTCAGTGAGGTTCTCTCTCTCTCTCTCTCTCTCTCTCTCTCTCTCTCTCTCTCTCTCTCTCTCATTACACCTTTTTCAGCTTTCTGAGGTGTTCTGCATCTGAACACTGTAGCTTCAAAGTCAACTGGGAAATAAAAAAAAGTAAAATAATAAAAAAGTGCACACTCGATACTGCAATACTGTGAGAGACATGGAGACGGCAAGAAAGAGTGTGTGTGTGTGTGTGTTGCTTCTAAATATATCCCCTGTTCAGACTAGTCCTCCTTCAAATCCTCCATATCTGTTTTTCTTTTCCCTCCATCAACTGTAACCCCCCCTCCCCCTCCCTCCCCCTTCCCTCCCATTCCCTCCCCCCCTCTAACTCATGCATACTTAACTGTGCTTGCATTGCAGATGTTTGCTGGAGAATCGCATGAATTTACATGCAGCTGCAGGACTATTATGGAAATGCCCCAGTGTGTCTCCCCCTCCCTGCTCGCTGCCTCACCCGTCCATCCAGAGAGATCTGTGTCGGGGGGGGAGGGGGATCTGACCCCCGCTCAGTAACCGCCATGTGAGGGAAGCTTCGCTATGAGAACACAAGCTTGTGCAAGGTAAAAGAGGTAAAGGATTCATAAGAGTGGCAAGGTGTTGCGGTAGGTAGCTGACGCCTTCATCCCAAGCAACTTGCAACCAATGCAACAGTAGAATAAAGTTGATCTCCTGCGTCAACAATATTATCTCCCGGGCCTTTCTGTGTGGAGTTTGCATGTTCTCCCCGTGCTCACATGGGGTCCTCTTCCACAATAAGGACCCCGATTGGAAAAAACATGCAAGATGTGTGTGAGACAAAAAAATGTGGATCAATAAAGTGTGTTCTTCTTCTTCAATAGTAAGGAGTGCAAGGGTTAGAGCCACGGCGCTGTTGGCCACTGATGTGACCCTAGAATGAAAATGTTTGAAGAAGTGCTTGGTGAAGAAACAAGAAGCTTGTTCCTCTGGAGGGTGGTGGGGGGGGGGTGGAGCCTCTCCCGGCGTGGTTTGGTAGGGAGGCAGGAGACACCCGGGACCGACACCAGAGCCTCCAGGAGAAAGAAGATGCAAACTCCACCACCACGCCACTCTGAACAACCTCAACTGAGATTTGTGTCTTTGTACAATTCCATCTCAAACACCATTTCTGCTACGGTGACACACAAACACACGCCCCCTCTTTCCCTTTAGCTCATGAAGGTTGTTTGGGTGGGCAGGCGGACCTCCAGCCTCCCTGACCTGGCAACCTCTCCCCTGGAGTAGCTTTCCCATGAGCCTCTACCCTCGACTGTCCCCAACCCCTCAGCCCCACAACCCGGTTGGGGAGGCGGCGGGAGGGGAGGGGGGGGGGTACGGTACCTCAGAGACACCTTGAGTAAGCCATCTGCTTCCCCCCCGGAAGCCTCAGCCGTTCTCTGGGATGTTAAGAGCCTTTTTAGCTTCAATTTCCAAACTAGAAGAGAACCTGCTGAGAAACACCGGAGGAAACCGCTTGAGGAGTTTTACACCAAAATGACACCGACCATTTTTACAAAATTGCCACCTACTCTTCCAAAACGATTGCCAGCATGAGAGTAAAAGACACTATGGATCTGTTACAGCTCCGAGCCAGCTTGAGACCTTTGCTTCCAAAATATCTGTTTTTCAGAACAGAATCGTCTGTTTTCTGAAAGTATTGACAGGTGAATTTCCAGGCAGTCTGTTTATTTGTTCCACGATGGGCACCCGGCAAAATGTGTTGGCTGCCTCCAAGAGGAAGTCAAGGCTCACAAAAAGATTTGAGGCCTGAATCGCCGCCAGCCCGTTGTCGAGCTTCGAGTTCTTGTTTCTCCCGAGCTGCTGCCCCTCGTTCGATCGGCAGGAAACGGCTTCACCCTGAACGTTATGAAGCCGTGCCATCCTTCCAATAAACACCCAGGGCTCGGGGTGCTTGAGCTGGAATCCACCTCAGTTGAGGCTGAGTGCACAGCAGTGGTCGGGGGGGTGCAGAGCGGGGTGGGAGGGGGGCAGGGCAGCGGGGTGGGAGAGGGGCGGGGCAGCGGGGTGGGAGGGGGGCGGGGCAGCGGGGTGGGAGGGGGGGCGGGGCAGTGGGGTGGCGTTGGCGGAGAGCTGACCTCCTGAAAGCGGACTTTATTGCACGGCCATTTTGTTTACCGCTGAGGGGCGACAGACTATCTGTCTCCTGTCTGACCCTGCCACGCTGTGTGACGCACGCACACACACACACACACACACACACACACATAGCAACACTTGTTTTTGTTTTCTCTCTCTCTCCAGGTCCGACATCTTGGCAGCCAACCAATGAAAAGGTCAGAGGTCTGGGGCGGCATCACCTGGGCCAGGAAGAGCCTGGGAGGGGAGGGGGGGGGGGAGGAGGGGGAGGGGGGGGCGTACATATTACATATGGGGGAGGCATTTAATTATAGGACACGGCACAGGGCACAACTGGAAGCTGGGATAGGGAGGTGGGATGGGGTGCAAGACATATTAGTCCTTGACAGTAGAGGAGCAGGGGGTAGGGGATGTGGTGGTGGTGGTGTGTGTGTGTGTGTGTGTGCGAGATGGCGGTGGTTTGCTGAACTGGGGAGTAGGAATGATGTAAATTCTTGGCCCCCCGCCAAGAAAGACAGACAATCATCAGACGGACCGGCCGCCCTTTAGAAACGACCACGGGGAGGAGAGGAAAGTTTGTGGAGGGCGACCGGGACGGCCGGGCAGGCACGTTCAGGTTCACTCTGGAAATGGGATGCAGACAGTGGGGATGAGATTATTGTAAGTGATGGAGGAGGGGGGGGAGGGGAGGAGGGGGAGGAGGGGTGGAGGAGGAGGGGGAGGCTGGCAGGCCGGGGTGTTTAAAAAATGTCTCCAAGCCTCCTCGGTGTAATTGGCAGGACTCGCCGTGTAACATCGACTGTGTGGTTCATACGAGGAGCTTCGGTCCAACATGAGAAAGGCGCCACTTGAAAAACGGCGACACCTACGCTGACAAAATGACTGCTGGCACGACGGCAAGACTGAATCCAATCGAAGCTTTCTTCAGCTCTCTGCTGAGAAAACGGTTTAAGAGGACGTCATCGTTGTTTTGTTTTAAGCAATCAGGTATAAAACTAAAGAGATAGACAGTAAAACGTCAAGCTGAGGGAGCTTGCTGCTGTCTTGATCCAAGGTGTGTGTGTGTGTGTGTGTGTGTGTGTGTGTGTGTGTGAATGCAGCTATATCAGGAATCAGATTTGCTCCTTTCTGCTAGACACAATTACAGTGCCAGTCAGCGAGGAGGCAGCGAAGATGGCCGGTGTGCACTGCAAAAAGTGACACTCAAACACGTGACGGTCCCTTGAAATGAGGCGGATCAATCAGCTTGTTTCAGGATGACGTCTGGAAGTTGGACTGGGAACAAGTGAAACTGTGTCACTTCTTCGGTTGATTTTATCACTTGTTTAAAAAAAATACGATTTTAGATAAAATGATTTTTTGAGATGGACATTTTTTGCAGTGTAGATGCATCTGTATTCCAGTACTATACCGGTTTATTTATTCAACACAAGGTAGCAGACGCTCTTCACCAGGCGATGTGTCACCAGAGAGGGGGAGATACACCCCCCCGCCTCTCCAAGTGTCAAACCTATCTTATAGTAGACCATTCAGAGAGTATATACAGTATGTATGTATAGAAATATGAAGAAATATTATACATCTATTAAACCTACTAAGATCCATTCCCTTAACTTGCTGTACAGTACAGAGGATCCAGTAACCTACTACTCTTAAACAAGAACCATCATGTTTTTCAATGTTGTGTAATTGAGTGTTTTTTCAAAAGGTAGAGATCTTATTTTGAAGAAAGCTCCTCAGTAGAAAACAAAGAGGGGCCCTAATCCTGTCTGCATGGAGGAGGGCCCTTTGTGCCTTTTCACATCCAGGATTCACAAAGTGGCTCTCAGACTCGTACAGGCTCCATTCAGCTGGATGTGATATGTGTGTGCGACCTTTGATGAAGCAAGGCTGCTTGTTCTGCCTCTGGCCTCACGTCATTGTTGCTAAATGTGACGGTGGGTGGAAAAAGAAGAAAGATGGACACACACATACACAGCCAGGAACACACACACACACACTCCGTTGATGACTAGCCCTCTCCTCATCAAGGGCGGCCATCTTTTTCAGGATCCTCTTTCAGGGAATTAATTGAAAAAGGAGTTAATCCTGGTAATTTGCTGTGGAAACTGGGCCAAGGCCCGTCAGCTGGCCGAGCAGCGTGGCTGGAAGTGTGTTTCTGTTTCCAGGGCTGAACTGTGTGCAGTTATTTCAGTAAGCTGGCGGACGCGAACAGCAGACACACCAGAACAACAGTCAACAACATCACACAGCATTTTACTTTTCCAGAGCCACTTACAAATAGCATGTCGGAGGTTCAGTTCGGTTTCTTGCTCAATGGCAGGAAAAACACTGGATCTTAACGCACGCGCGTTGGCAATGGTGGGAATCAACCCTGTGATCTTTCAGGTTACAGGACGGTCTGTCTCACCACAAGGCAACCCTGCCGCTCACTAACAACACAGACACTAATGTATTCTATTCCATTGTATAGCGCTAGCCACAAATCAATGCTGTACTGTAACATGAACAGTGGGGCTATATATGAAGCTGCGTGGAAGGAAGATCTATTCTATTCTATTCTAGTCTATTCTATTGTAGTCTAGTCTAGTCTATCTCTATCTGTATACCATGCTGCATGTGTATATGTAGTGATATGTATAGTCTACTGCAGTGTGTGTTGGACTGTGCCTTTACACCGTATGAGATCCTATTGTCTTAACACCAGTGTGTGTGTGTGTGTGTGTGTGTGTGTGTGTGTGTAAGTGTGTATTGTGTTAAAACTACACTAGACAAGATATCTATATAAATACACCGTCTTAAATCACAAAATGGGACCGCAACAGAGAATAATTGAGACCCTGGAGATTTGCCCTATTTGCCCAAATGAACCTGAGGTGTCAGGTTTGGTCGCTGAAGATCGAAAGAGAGAAATACAAAACTGTCTCCTAAACAGCAGCGAGTAAGAACTCACCGAGGGCGGCTGTCATCACTTCCGCCCCCAAAAGCCATGAAGAAGAAGAAATATATGTCCAAGGACTGCACAGATTACTGGCGTCACTTCACATGAATTCTGGGTAATGAAGTCCTTCAATTCAAGCAGCCACAATGTTGCCTAGTGCAGCTTTGCAGTCTCTGCACCAAGATGAATTACTGAAGATGAATTTTACTTGATGATCAAAGTGAATCTGACTCTGATACAATGTTGCAATGTTACAATGTTGCAATGTTACATTGTTACAATGTTACAATGTCGCAAAGTTACAATGTTATAATGTTATAACGTTACAATGTTGCATTGTTGCATTGTTACAATGTTGCAAAGTTACAATGCTATAATGTTACAATGTCACACTGTTACAATGTTACATTGTCACAATGTTACAATGTTACATTGTTACAATGTTGCATTGTTACAGTGTTGCATTGTTACAATGTTGCATTGTTACAATGTTGCAATGTTGCATTGTCACAATGTTGCAGTGTTACAATGTTACAATGTTACAATGTACAGTTCAGATAAACACGCTACCGTAATAACTGGTGTCCTGCAGCTCCATGTACAGTAAGCTGTGGTTAGTTCCTGTTTGGGCTGGAGGTGAGGGGAGTGTCTGCCCGCTGTCAATCACACAGCCTTGTAAAGGCAGACACAGATGGTGAGGTTGACCCACACTGTTTTTCTGTCTGTCAGTCCGTCCATCAACACCCCGCCCCCCCCCCCCCCTCCCCCATCCACCACCACTAACAGCCTGAGAAAGACAACTGGTTCCTCTTTTTTATAGTGGCTTTAAAAAGGCCTGAGGAACAGACAGCAGCAAATGTGACACTTCGACTCGGTGGTTTCTTAAACCACAAAGCCCAAAAACAGACCCTGACCTAAGACTCAATCGTTCTGTTTTTTGGGGGGAATTCAAAACCCATTACATAAAAAAACAGATTTATATTGAAATTACATTCAAAAGAATTGATTGACATCGATATGTGAGGCAGTAGTGGTGATTTGGTGTGTTTTATTTGAAACCCCAATCGATAAAATGAAGCGTAAACCCACCGAAACTAAAGTTTACCCACCACTTCATTGGTGGAAAAGAGTTTAACCACCGATTTAGACACAAATCTTCATGATGTGAATTCATAGCACACAGAGCGAATAGTATCCAACTGGTTTAGATATTGAATGGTCTGTTGTTTTAAGGGCAAAGAAAAGCATAGATTAATGCTTTTCTTCTGAAAGTAAAGCTGATTGTTCTTGTCTTGGTGGTTGTATCACCACCTGGAGATCATCGGTACCTTTATTGATTTCAACTGAATTGTCAACTGAAATGAACCCAGAACCCAAACGGCTATTTTAGGGAGTCAGAAACTCCAAACAATTACACACAAAAATCCCCTCTGTCCTTCTGGATCTGCATCAGGACGGCCGAGGGTGGAAAGTCCCGTGGCCTTTTGGCCGAATGGAGAGGCTCGAGTCTCGTGACCCCCCCCCCCCCCTCCCCCCTCCTCGAGGACTTGACCAGCGGTTGGCAGGGGGGTTCGGGGGGGTCCGGGGTGGGTGGCAGCAATGTGGCATGATCCCTGTTAATGTATTCCTCCATAACAAAGGGGTGGAAACAGAGCCGGCGTTGTCCCGTCTCCTCTCACCCGCCGGTTAAAGAGTTTGGTTGTTTGTGGGACAGACAGAAAGTTATTGTCCGAGACGAGCGTGCACGAGACGAGCGTGCACGTGGGTAGAAGCTGGGAAATGGCAGCTACCACTATACCCACTCATACAGACACACACACACACACACACACACAACCACAGATGTAGAGACAGACTGTACACACAGACACTTACACACACACATAGACACGCATGCACACACTCTCACACACACTGAGTGTAGAGTGGCCACAAATGCAGAGCTACTCAGACGTGTGTGTGTGTGTGTGTGTGTGTGTGTGTGTGTGCGCACGTGTACAATAGCTGTCTCACTCACACATTCCCACACACACCCGCCTCATTGTGACCCAAAAGTCAGCAATCACTCCTTTGAGCACCCCCCCCCCCCCCCCGACCCCTTCACTCTGACCAATGACCCCTAGTCCCCCCCACACACACACACACACACACACTTTTAAAGAAACCTCCCGTCCCGCTGTTGACGGTTGAGTTTGAGAGGGCTGGGGGGGGGGGAGGGGTTAAGGTCAAAGGTGAGAGGTCAGGCAGCTGGTAAACTTCTTTAAATCCTCTTTTTTCTTTTTACACCACACAGCATTCCTTCCCAGCAGGGGGCCGCTAGCTAGCCATCCATCCCTGCCTTATTTAACACGGTGTGTGTGTGTGTGTGTGTGTGTGTCTGTACGTGTGTATATACGCATGGTTGTGTGAGTATGTGTCTGCATGTCTGTCTGTCTGT
>JAXDDX010000094.1:517500-792500 GCA_034670405.1 Hoplostethus atlanticus
TTCCTATGGTATTCCTATAGTATTTATATAGTATTCCTATAGTATTCATGTAGTATTCCTATACTTTTCCTGTAATATCCCTAAAGTATTCCTGTAGTATTCCTATGGTATTCCTATAGTATTACTGTAGTATTCATATAGTATTCCTGTAGTATTCCTATGGTGTTCCTATGGTATTCCTATAGTATTCATATGGTATTCCTATAGTATTCCTATAGTATTCCTGTAGTATTCCTGTAGTATTCCTATGGTATTCCTATGGTATTCCTCTAGTATTCCTGTAGTATTCCTATGGTATTCCTATGGTATTCCTATAGTATTCCTATACTATTCCTGTAGTATTCCTATAGTATTCCTATAGTATTCCTGTAGTATTCCTATAGTGACGTATAGTGTGTCTGTAGTACTCAATTGTGAATTACAGTAACTTTATAGTACTTTATGGTACTTTCTACCTCCTATACTGTAGAACAGGATATTATAGCATCCTTCTGAAATGTATTATGGGATTACTGTAGTTCTGTATGGCCGGGGAGGAATGCAGCACACACACCACAGGCCTCCTACATAATACACACACACACACACACACTGCCCGTACCCTCCCAGCCACCACTTCTCTGTTTGTCCAGAAATTCAATATGGCCGCCGCCTCCTCCCTCCCTGCTGCATTCCACAGATAGAATAGATGGCCCTGCTCAGGATGACATTTTAATGAGTGTGTGTGGGAGAGTCTCTAAGAGGGTGACGATAGAGGGGTGCACACACACACACACACACACACACACACAGATGCACACATTTATACAAAGAGCTACTATGCACACGTACCACACACACACACACACACACACACACACTCATCAAAGCTTCCCATCACGTAAAGCCAATCCTCGACAGGGAGGAAGGCCTCGTCCTCGACCACCGTCTCCTCGCTCCTCCATCACCGATCACTGATCACTGATCACTCCAAACATCTCAGCAGCGTTAGTCCAACATCTTCACTTCGACATGACAGCAGTTAAACACAATGACCTTCCTACACTTCAGCACCTGCACTATACGCTCATATATCTATATGTTTTGTACTACTAATACCTTTCCATACATTTTGTACCCTGTTGATACTGTCATTATTATCCATACTGTACATATCTTCCCTTACTACCACGATACATTATGTACAATCTACTGCCATTTGCACTTCTGGTTAGATGTCAAACTGCATTTTGTTGTCTCAGTATATGTCTCAGACATATAGCGATACTTTATTGATCTCTGTAAGGAAAACCTGTTTTAACCTGTTGGGGGGGTCAGAGGTCAGGGTCAGCTATTGGACAGCATCCCTGGAGCTGGAGTTCGTTAGAACGAGAGCATAATCCGAACCAACTGCAGGAAACGACCCCGAAACAGAAGGGCTTATGGGTATGAAGTGACGCTATTTCCTCATATGTTGTTAGAAAATGACATAGAATTGAACTGCAGACGAGACGAGACGATCAGGCTGAGATAAACTGAGTTTTAATGGATGTAGACAATTAGACAGACAGACATTTCTCTGGTGTATCCACAGAGAGTTAACCTCAGCAGCCACAGCTTACATTGACCTTTAGAGAGAGAGAGAGAGAGAGAGAGAGAGAGAGAGAGAGAGAGAGAGGGGGAGAGAGAGCACTGCAGTATAGCTGATCGGCTGAATTAATGAGATTGTAGATATCTGCATGGCTGCACATTTTGACTGGGCGAGAGAGAGAGAGAAAGAGAGAGAGAGGGAGAGACAGAGAGAGAGAGAGAGGGAGAGGGAGAGGGAGAAACAGAGAGAGAGAGAGAGAGAGAGAGCGAGAGACAGAGAGAGAGACAGAGAGAGAGAGAGAGAGAGAGAGAGAGAGACAGAGAGAGAGAGAGAGAGGGAGAGAGAGAGAGAGAGAGAGAGAGAGAGAGAGAGAGAAAGAGAGAGAGAGAGAGAGAGACAGAGAGAGAGAGAGAGAGAGAGGGAGAGAGAGGGGGAGTGGGGAGGTCAGGGCGAGTGAAGGAGGTGAAATGTACACACACACACACACACACACACACACTCACAACCAGTGAAGCCTCTCGTCTCCAGGCCTCCGTTTATAACCTTCAATTAACCTTCCTCCTGAATACAGAAGAGTGTGTGAGTAGACGTGAGTGTGTGTGAGTGTATGTGTGTGTGTGTGAGTGTGAGTGTGTGTGTGAGTGTGTGATTGCACACACGTGCCGGCATATTCCTGCTGACGTGTGTGTGTGCATCTGCATTCGCTCAAATCAATTTTACCTAAACCCTCTCCGGTCACCGCATCGGAGCCGCATTGAAATTCACAACAACATCACACACACACACACACACACACACACACACACACACACACACACACTTCTCTGAATATCCAGCGAACTAACTGGTCTCACTGGAAACGTTACGATACCAGCGTTGCACCCATGGACAGCGTTGGACCCTCCGACAAGGAGGGGAAAACTGCAAATGAGGATTTCTCTTCCAAGAAGAAAGACCAGATTCTGCCTGTTGCTGCTCTTTGCTTCCCTCGTCCCTCGAGGCTGCAGCTAAAAATAGCAAGTTCCAGCCTGTTAGCATGTGTGAGTGTGTGTGTGTGTGTGTGTGTGTGTGTGTGTGTGTGTGTGTGTGTGTGTGTGTGTGTGTGTGTTTGGCTTTGTAAAAACGCACCCTCTTGTCCCACAGCTGGGTCTGAGTTGATCAGGGCCACATAAACACATGAACATCTGTAAGGGCCTTTTCATACCCTACAAATACAGTAGGTCGTACTAGAAGTGTGTGTGTGTGTGTGTGAGTGTGAGTGTGTGTGTGTGTGTGTGTGTGTGTGTCCACGTATTCTGAAAACCACACCCAGCTTTACCATGTCTCTCTCTCTCTCTCTCTCTCTCTCTCTCTCTCGCCCATCCCCCCCTCTGCTGCATTCCACCAGACTTGGGGGGCCCGAAATGACTTACTGACTGCCACTCACACACACACACACACACACACACACGTCAAACTGACTGCCAGTGTGTCTGTGTCTAAATGTGTGTGTTCCCGTAGAAAGCGTGTTTGTATGTACATGCTCCTGGATGACGATTATATCCATATTACATGTTCACTGAGTGTGTGTGTGTGTGTGTGTGTGTGTGTGTGTGTGTGTGTGTGTGTGGAGCCATTTTCAGGTTGTGTATGTGAAAGTGGATATGAGGACAGTAATATTTCACTGGGGAAATTGTCTTTCCTCTTGCCCCCACAGGGAGGTCAGAGGTCAGGGTGGTAGGAGCTGGTAGGGATTCAGTGCCTTGCTCCAGGACACTTCAGCAGGGTGGGGGTTTGAACCTGGGTCTACCGGTTGAAGGAAGGTCTCTCACTACTTTAACAAAATGGTTGTTGGTTCATGATAGAAAAGCTCACCGACTGAATTATAGACTGAGAACGTCCTGCTGAGGAAACTCATCTGAACCTCAACGCACCAATGGGCCTGTTTCTACTGTACATGCATTATGAAACAAATCACCAAAATTAAACCATTTGTCAAAGCTAGATCCTGTAAGAGCAAAAAGTACTGAACACTTTCACGCAACTGGAGATCAGTGAATGCTTCCTGTTCCTGTTTCTGTTCCTGTTCCGGTTTCAGGAGAAATAAACACATCTAAGATGAAAATGTTGAGATTTCATCAAAAATCTCCTGATTCCCTGTGCATCATTTCAAAATTCTCCAAAAATAAACCGTTCATGCTGAGAGATTCTGTAAAAAACAGGAAACCCTGAATGCTTCTGCTGCCATTTTCAGTGACGTTGCAACAATTCCTTGAACTGGACCAGAGCTAAACGTCTTGGTCACGATGAAGGAAACGAGGCGTGAAAACGCCGGTAGCAGCTGGAGACTGGTAAATATCTTCAACGTTCATAAGACATGAGGGCACCGAAATTATTCTAGATTCTGTTGTTTTTCTTTTTTGTAAAATAGATTTTCAAAGAAATTCAGTTTCCCTTTCTTCTTTCTTTATAATTGATGGCTGTTTTATTCTGAGTGTCATGTGTCTTGTAGCCATGCTTGTTCATGACTTAAATACTGCAGAGAAAAATAAAATGAGCCTACAGGGAGTAAAAAGGTGACAGGAGCAAGAATCATCGTCCAGAAAGTGTTTGGGGTTCAGAGGGTTAATGACTTCTTAAAGTCACAAGGCATGTGGACGGTGTCTTCCATAACTCAACATATTCCCAGTTGAAACAGGATGCTGGTACGGGATGCTCAGAGCTGCGTGGGCTGGACCAGAACAGCACAAACATGGAAGATGAGTCAGAAGAACTGGATGCTAGCCTGCATGCAGAGGACCGCTCGCCTCCTCCATCACGCTACCGCCGAGTCTGGAGCAGCAGAGGATGAAACCCTCCGACTGCAGCAGGCGGAGGAGGAACAGGGAGGAGGAATATCTTATTCCCAGCGTGAGGCCAAAAACCAAAAGCATTCACCGCCGCAGCACGTCGCCACTTTGAGAAGTCACAAATAAAAACATTTTCCAATCCCAAGAATTTTAGGGATATTTTGTTAAACCGGAGACGATACGGAGAATCAGCGATGTTAAAACACCGTTGAACACTCTGCTCACTCTTCACCTTGAGGAACTTATTATCATCCTTTAAATAACTCATCCTCAGGTTGAAGGACGGGCTCTCTAGCCAGGCTGTGTGTGTGTGTGTGTGTGTTGCCTGTCAGGGAGTGTGTAGTGTGTATGCTTGCCTGCACATGTAAGCATGAGTCCAGGCACAGCTTGTTGCTCCTGAGACACAGAGAGGAGGGATCTGCCTCATCCTGATAGGCTGGGAGTAATTGGCTGTGTGTGTGTGTGTTGGGGGGGGGGGGGGGGTGGGGGGGGGGTTGTATTGTTTGGAAGTGAATCCAGGCAGGAGGTCTTGAATGCTAGCCAGCCCCGTTACCAAGAAGGCAACACGTGCACACACACACACACACACACACACACACACACACTTACACAAAAGGACAGGTGATTGATCTGACATTCATTCACTTTTATTCCTTTTGATGATTTCTGTTTTATGATGTTATTATATTGAGAAATCGGTAGAGACAGAGAGAATATACAGTATGACGGAAAAAAGAAAGAAAGAAGAAAGAAAGATAGAACAGTTTATACATGCATTTGTCTTTTGACATTTTATCAATAGTATTTTTTCAACACACCAGCAGAGAGGCTGGAATGAGGAAACCCAGTGACAGAGACAGACAGAGAAAAGAGGTGATTTATTGTTGACACTTTGGAAATGTTTTTCTCCCATTTGTGCCAATAAAGCAGATTGAGTTGGACATGGAGCTGACAGTCAGGAAACAGATGAAAATCAAAACAGAGACATTGTGAAAGACGAGCACACGTTTCATATCCACCAGCAAACAGGCAGCATAAAAACCACCAGGTTCTGGTTCATGTTAAAGCTGCACGTGGAATAAAAAAGTAAATATATAAATATATATTGTGAATATACAGTATATTTGCCAACAGATGCCCAAGGTCCCCGATGTAAAATCCATGACTTCCATGACTTTCCAATGAAAGTCCATTCAACTGACTAAGTCGGAGCGAGAGTAAGTCATGACCTAAAAAGTGAACTCCCTCCTGGTCTGTTGAAGTTGTTTCTCAGCTCAGGGCTCTAAAGGAGTGAATGATCTGGTTTCCACTACAGTCGGAGCTCTGGAGGAAAAGAGCAACTGAAAACCACCGTCTAATGCAACACACGTGTGAAACCAGTTGGAAAATGCATGTTTCTATGTTCCTAAAAAGTCATCCATTTGTAAAATTGTCTGATTTCCCCAGAGAATTCGAATTCCACTGTCTGGAATTCAACCCTCATAATTCCATGATATTCCAGAATTCCCATGCCCAGTGGGAACCCTGAACGTCCCTTTTGACTCTGGACACCATGCACCTTTCTCTCCGGCATGACACATTTTATATTTTCACTGACTTTCACTGCTCTGGTTCGGTGTCTTGCTCAAGGGCACTTGGCTGTTGCAGGGGCTCAAACCTGTGACCTTTCTATTACAGGACGGAAAACCACTAAGCGAAACCTGCTGCCCGACAAATTCATTGAATGCCCTCGTATACAGAAGAGTCCTCGCTCCTCAGCTCAGCGTGATGTCAACATGCCAAGCTAACAAGGAGGAAGCTCTGTAGCGCTGAGGAGGGAGGTGTCACATGAGAGTTGAGAAAGACTTGAGATGAGACGTGGACGGTAATGGCCGCTGAGCCTCTCCTCTTTGATCAGTGCAAAACCGCCGGAGATGCTCCAGACTCTTCCGCCGCTCGTCAGTTAAAGAGGGAGGAAGCTACCGGATCATTTGAGGATGATAAGGCGCTGAGATGGAGATGGAGGAGGGCGGCGGGCCGTGACCTGCTGGTCCAGCAGGAAGGGTTCATATATAGATCCACGCTGAAATATGAGTATTATTATTATTATTATTATTGTTATTATTATTATTATTACTACTACTACAGGGCCCCTGGGGTTTTTGAATACGTGTATATACTTCATCACTTCATTTTTATGTTTCATCACCACAGAAATCAAATGAAAGGCGGTTCTCTCACAACAGAACCAGTTTATAATCAAAGGCCTTAAAATGACTCATAACTTTAATAGCAACCTGTAATGTGCTTCACTTTCATGCCAGCAATCATTTTAGAGTCGGTGTCGCTTTTTGCAAATGGTGGCGATTTGGAATGAAACGCTTTCACACACACACACACACACACACACACACACACACACGCGCGTATGAGTAACGAGCATGTGAAATTGCAAATGTATAATTTCACATGCTCGTTACTCATACGCGTGTGTGTGTGTGTGTGTGTGTGTGTGTGTGTGTGTGTACGTGTTTTGACTACCTGGTTTGGTGTGTCTAATTTTTTTGGACCCAACCTGATAGTTTGTGTGTGCAGGAAATATACATATATATATACATATATACATATATACATATATATATATATGTATATATGTATGTGTGCAAATGTGCAAATGTGTGTATATACAGGCTATATGTGTGTGTGTGTGTGTGTGTGTGTGTGTGTGTGTGTATGCCTCCACACAGTCTCCAATTTCAGCAGGATTCCTCCCACATGCTGCAGAGCTGCTATCAGGCTCTTTAACACATCAACATGGTAAATCTCATCTATCACCGTTCCCAGCATCGTCCTTCCTCACTCCCTCAGCCCAGAGCTCCTCTCCTGAAGCCTCACCAGACAGAGCTCCTCTCCTGAAGCCTCACCAGCCCAGAGCTCCTCTCCTGAAGCCTCACCAGCCAGAGCTCCTCTCCTGAAGCCTCACCAGCCCAGAGCTCCTCTCCTGAAGCCTCACCAGACAGAGCTCCTCTCCTGAAGCCTCACCAGACAGAGCTCCTCTCCTGAAGCCTCACCAGACAGAGCTCCTCTCCTGAAGCCTCACCAGCCAGAGCTCCTCTCCTGAAGCCTCACTAGACAGAGCTCCTCTCCTGAAGCCTCACCAGACAGAGCTCCTCTCCTGAAGCCTCACCAGACAGAGCTCCTCTCCTGAAGCCTCACCAGACAGAGCTCATCTCCTGAAGCCTCACCAGACAGAGCTCCTCTCCTGAAGCCTCACCAGACAGAGCTCCTCTCCTGAAGCCTCACCAGACAGAGCTCCTCTCCTGAAGCCTTCAGTCGGGGGTTCGGTGTCGTTAAGGTGAGCATTATTTTGGCTACTGTAATCGAATTTCACTCTTGTTACTATTTTTCCACTTGAGCGCCGTCCAAGAAAGAGGGAGGGAGGGAGGGAGGAGGGAGGAGGGACGAGGGGGGTGGATGGATGCAGGGGAGAGAGTGAGCGAGCGAACAGGAGCTCCGGCTGAGGAATGCAGAAGGGAAAACAGAGAAGCCGAGCAGAGGAAAAACAAAGAGCCGAGCGGGAGAAGGAAAGAGAGAAAATCAATACCTTCCTTGAAGAGAGGTGCAATTATGCTAAATGTGTTTTGTTTACGCGGCAGCGGACCACGGAGGGGGGAGGAGGGGGGAGGGGGGGAGGGGGGGAGGAGGGGCAGGCGATTAAAGCATTATGACTCTGGGGGATGAAAACGCCAAACAAATCTATCCTGAATTCACCATCCGGCCTTTTTGGCGGTTTTATAGGAGCACAAGACGACATGAAGAGAGTAAAGCTGCTCTTCTCTCTTTGACCCTCTGAGCTATTATTGGTCCAGGAATGTGACGCTGTTCCTCCCCCTGCCTCCCCCTGCCTCCCCCTGCCCTGCTCCATGGGAGGACGGCCCTACTGCCACCGGTAGTACACTGTAGTAACGTGTACTTTATATGGGTTGATACTAGGCATGGGACGATATGAAAATCTCATGTCATGATTATCCCGGCCAAAATAATTGCGATTCACGATATTATCCCGATAATCAGCAAAATATGCTTAAAACTCTTAAAATAGCACCAAAACATACTGGAATCACTGGTTCACTGGTTCAAATCCTGGCTAGGGAACTATGGGTGAGGGGCTAGTGGACGTGACACGCTCTCTGCTGCTGCCCAGGTGCCCTTCAGCAAGGCACTTCACCCCCGAGGTCTCCAGTGGAGCCGACAGTAGCAGACTGTACTGAGCAGCTTCCAGGTGCTCGTGTGTGGAAGAGGATAAATACGAAGCCGGTGCTTAGAGAGTTTACATCAGCACAAACTCCCTGGATAAATAAAAGAAATGGAGCTCTTTACTATGTGAAAACACCAGCAGCCAATAGGGACGGAGTATAGCACTAGCAGCTAGACTGAGCACAGCTGTGAGGCGGTAACCACACGTGTTGAACGTCCCCCCGTCTAGACTCCCAGACCAGAACAGAACACAAAACCTCCTTACAACTTCTCCTCCCCACTCTGGTCCTCTGGCGTTCTCCAGCCCTGACTCACCGGCTCACATCCCCGACATCCCAGGGGCCCCTTGTCACGTGACGGAGGTCGGAGCCTCAGCACAACAGCTGGGGGACCGAATCCAAACAACAACAACAACAACAGGGCCACATGAAGGGCTGCTGGAGGACGGTGGTGGTAAAGGGGCAAATTCTTGCATGGCATGCTACAATGCTGCGGAGCGCCGCAAGCTTTCTGAGTGGTGGCAACTTGAAAGGGGCGAGGGTGTCGCCGTAACAAGGTTACACCATAGCACACTAACAACATTCCTGTCGCAAAGCAACCCCAAAATTGTCAATGGCTGTTTGCGCCGGGCTTCTTCAAAAGGTTTTCTTCTTCTTCTTCTTCCCAAAGACCTCAACAGCAATGTCACAAAGCTAATCCAATCAGCGGCCTCCTCCTCCGAGGGGGGCGGGCTCGTTCCACAGCACAACGTCCCTGTTTGTCAAAACCGGCCTGGCGTGAAATTCGAGCCGACGTGTTGAAGGACAAGATGACAGCGTCAGGTGACAGTCGCTGCCGGTGTGCCGTCACGGATCGCCTGCGCTGCGAGCGATACAAGCTGTGGGGGATCGGGAAACTACATTACCCATCATGCTTGGCTTCCCGGTACCCACTGCAAATTTGTCAGGGGAGAGAAGAGCATGGGAGGGGGAGCTGGGTTGACGGAGGAACCTCAGGTAACGTCAGGAGGTGTCATCCCACTTCTTACGGTGTTGCTGCAGATGAAAGCATCGCGTTGGGAGGGAATACACCCGGTGTCGGCAACGCTGCAGCCCGACATCGCATCACCGCAGCGAATGACAACCGAAATGTTGCAGCATCAGGTTGCCGTGTTAAATTAACGGGAGCAGGTATCAACGCCTGTACTGGTCTAACAACGACCCCCCTGAATCAATGACAACCGGCAGCAGCGACACCGGGACGTCGGGGAGGCCCGGCTACACCACGATCACCTATCATCCTTATTGCTAGACTAACATTATTCCCAGCGGCGGCCTCTAGCCTACTTCCACCCGCTGCAGAGGTCAACCAAAGGCAGCCGCTGCAATCGAGGTGCAATAAGCGGTGGGAGAGCGCCGGGGTGTGTCGGGGGGGAGGGAACGCATTAGGCCTGAACGAGGGGGGGAGACTTTGTCATTGAATGGAGATTACAGCCTGTAGTCCTGTTCACTCCCAGTGTTTCATCCCTCAACGGCGAGGGAAGAGATGAAGAGGGCTATGGCGGCATCCGGCCATGTCCTCCCGATGCTCCCTTCTCCCGCCCACGCTGCAGTAAATTGACGCGCTAATCTGGGAGTGGTACGCCATCGGCCACCGGCAACCCGGAGCGTCGTTAAAACCCCGACGAGGCAACACATCCAAACGTTGAGGTCGAGCACGAGGTCCTCCACGCTGAGCTCCGCCTCTTCTTCTTCTGTCTCGTGGCTTATCTCTGCCTATCTTTCTAACGGCGCCTCTTTGTCAATTTCTCGTTTTCTCTCTTGTTCTTTCTCATTTGCTCTCTCTCTCTTCCTCTTCGCTCACATGCCGCCTCTCCTCTTGTTTTCATGCTCTCTCTCTCTCTCTCTCTCTCTCTCCCTCTCTCCCTCCCTCTCCACTCTTCTCCTTGACAGGGCTGGCAGCCTCGGTCTCAGAGGAATCCTTTGCCTCCAACCCAATCTCCTCCTCCTCGTCCTCCCCGCCTCCATCGCTCTCTCCTTCACTCTGAGTGGAAAAAGAGCTCGCCTGCACACACCACACACACACACACACACACTCCTCTTCCTCCCCCCGTCATCCCTCCCTCCCTCCCTCTGCTGCCTCAGTACCCACGCTACCTGCGCCAACAGGTCAAGTGCAGCCATCGCCTCAGCTCCCACCCCGCCCCGACCCAGATCAAGTGGAGTCGTGGACTCGGGGTAAAAATACCTCACGCTTTTGGCCGCTATTCATAGCCAAAGTGCAAATTGGCTTCGCGAAGGGGGTCACTTTGGAGCGTGTTGGACGCTGGTGGGTAATGATTTGAGCTCTCGAAAACATCTTCAGCACGCCAGATCCAATCTGCATCATCAAAACCAACAAAGGAAGGTTCTGGACGGAGCGGCGTCCGTCTCCAAGGGCAACCAGTCCTGCTCGTGTTACTCCAGAGTCAAGTGCGGTGTTGTTTGGCCAGTAGATAAATTGCAGCCTAAAGGACCGGGGGCCAAAGTCACCTTTGGAGTGTGATGGGTGTGTGTGTGTGTGTGTGTGTGTGTGTGTGTGTGTGTGTGTGTGTGGGGGTGGACTGAGCTGATGGATAGCTCGCCCCAAACTGAATATCCCTCCCTGACCCCGACCGATGAATACCACACAATTCTCCATTGTTCACGAGTCATGATTGACCTGGCCAAGCACACACACACACACACACACACACACACCACACACACACACACACACACAGGCCAGGCTGCTGTGGTGAGGGAGGAGAGGACACTTATCAGCGCCGGCTGCAGCTATCAGAGTTGAAAGCATCAAGTGGAGGCTCCAATTACAATCAGGGCAGAAGAATGAAAGGTGCTTGACCAGGCTGATCAGCGCTGAAGCCCGCGGCACCACCACACAGGCACCAGCTCATTTCCCGCGGTACGCCGGCCATGTTTCTCTGTGCGCGCCTTTCATCGTGTTGACATCAAAGTCATCAGTGCGTGGGAAGTTATTTTCTAATTGCTGCATGTTTTTTTCCCCTCAAATAAACACAGACTTGGAACGCAGCTCAGGACTGCAGATGTGGTGAACTTGGCAACTTCTCCCGCGCCGCACGGAGCTCGTCGGCTCTCCGGAGTCCCACCTCTTTACCCATAAACCAACAGGGGTCGAATCCGCCGAGCTATGACTCCACGTGCCGCCAGGGCTCTCCGGAGTCCACCTCGTTAAGGAAAGCCAGACCTCGGACCACCGAGCGTCGTCTGCAGGCCTTTAGCATGAGATCACACACGCCGGCATGTAGCACCGCAAGCTAACAGTGTCACACAAACACAGACGGAGTCATCTGAGGTTACAGGTACCTGACAAAGCCTCCTCCGTCTCTATGTGCTGTAAATTCTACACAAAGGAAAAAGGAGTTGGGAGAAAAAAGTCGGTACATTTTGTGTGAAATTCCCTTTGAAGTGACGCTCTTGGACTGGAGGAAACTAGCTGACTTCAAAGAACGGCCCGGGTTCCTCAAGGTTCCTCCTGCTTCTTTTTTCAAACGTGGTGCGTTCAAGCGCCCCGCTGCCTGAGAGGCTTAACGTTGGCTGTCAGTGTGTGGGAGAGGAAATTTCATCCAAATAGGTTGAAGTCACTGCAGGACTGCATGCTAGCTCCCTGGTAGCACTTCCTCATCTAGCACAGCGCTAGCTAGATCTGACCCGTGAACTTCTAGCTAAGAACCCAATGTGAACACTGGACTGTCAGCTAAACGCCTAAAACACAACATGGGGAATGTAACGACAGATTTCTCCACCAGGTCTGAAGCTGCAGAGGCCACAACATCTTTCAGCCCCACTGTGAGTGAAACACCCACTGAACATGAACGTGACATCACTAACTCACAGGGTCTCTCTTCAGTCCTCTTTTAGCATTCAGATCCCATATGACATAAATGGAAGCAAAGGCCACCATCCATCACATCCTCCCTCTCCTCTCTCTCTCTCTCTCTCTCTCTCTCTCTCTCTCTCTCTCTCCCATGCCATTCTCCTGAAGGCGTCAGCAAAACAAGACCCCTCTGTGATTTACAATGGTGGGGCCCGTTTCATTATTAAGCGGCAGGGCTCGCCGCCCGCGGGACAGACCATTACCTCCACGCGGGGGTGGCTGCCCGGGGCGGCGGTCAGTCTCCCTGTGTGGTGAAACGACGAGTTGTAGCAGCGATAGATCAGCACATCGCTCTGGGCCTCCGCCGTTGTTTAAAAAGGATTATTATTTGATGTGGTTTGTCCTGAGAAATGCGCACACACACACACACACACACACACACACACATACACACACACACACACACACACACACACACACACACACACACACAACATCAAATCTGCCATGTTGTGGGCAGTCTACCCGTGGAGCTACGCAGGAACCCAAACCCTGGCACTGTTAGTGCCGTTTACACGCCACTGCGCTTCACAGGACCACACACACACACACACACACACACACACACACACACACACACACACACACACACACACACACCTACAAAACACTGCAATCAATGTATTAGCACACCCAGCGGTAACTAAAGCTGAGGTAGATGAGCAGATGAATGATGTCGTTGGCAGGGAGTCAGGTTACTGCCCCCCCCCCCCCCCCTCCCCCTCCCCCTGGCGCTGGCCTCACCCACGGCAGTTGGCGAGCGGCGGCTGATGGCCATCTTGGTGATTGCAGAGTTAAGAGCACCCCTGTGTGTATAACAAAGAGTTTGGCTGTAGTTGAAAAAGCTGCTAAACCCCAATCTGCCACCCCCCCCCCGCCTCCCCCCCCTCCCCCCCTCCTCTTTGCCCTCATGCCACCTCCCTGGAGGCTCAGGTTCAAATTCATTAGCGCTCCTTTATCTCCATGAAAATGGAACAGCCTCTGCTGCCTCTCCATCTACCTCCTGTTTCAAGGCTACACTCCTCTCTCTCTCTCTCTCTCTCTCTCTCTCTCTCTCTCTCTCCCTCTCTCTCTCTCTCTCTCTCTCTCTCTCTCTCCCTCTCTCTCTCTCTCTCCCTCTCTCTCTCTCTCTCTCTCTCTGTCTCTCTCTCTCTCTCTGTCTCTCTCTCTCTCTCTCTCTCTCTCTCTGTCTCTCTCTCTGTCTCTCCCTCTCTCTCTGTCTCTCTCTCTGTCTCTCCCTCTCTCTCTGTCTCTCTCTCTGTCTCTCCCTCTCTCTCTCTGTCTCTCCCTCTCTCTCTCTCTCTCTCTCTCTCTCTCTCTCTCTCTATCGACCCCCTCCTCCACCCCAGACTTGCTTTTGTCTTCCCTCCTGTCCCCTTCCTTTCTTCCTTCCCTCCACCCCGTCGAGAGTACAGATCGGGGCTACGAGATGACAAATGTTGTAGGGGGAGGATGGATTTACCCCTAGCCCCCCCCCCCTCCCTCCTCCTCTACCTCATCCCTCATCCCTCCCTCCTCCTCTACCTCATCCCTCCCTCCTCCTCTACCTCATCCCTCATCCCTCCCTCCTCCTCTACCTCATCCCTCCCTCCTGGACAGTTCACTGCTCTTCACCAGATAAACTAACACTTCACCTTTAGGCATCTAGGTGACCGCCAAGAAAACTTCGAGTCGAGTTAGGTCAGTGGCACAATTACTCAACTGACTGATATGATTTGGTCATGTGATCACCTTAAAGAGAATACTGGTCCTGGATCTGGTCCTGGATCTGGTCCTGGATCTGGTCCTGGATCCCTAACTGGAGGTTTTTTAAAGCCTTCATGAAGATTTTTTTGTTCTCCATTATAAGGATAAAAACTACCAGGTCAAATTTGGACTCAGGTCGGTATCAGCGCCACCCCTCGCCATGCCCAACCGAAGCCCATGGCAACGCCGCCGCCACTGTGACGCCCCTTTAAAGTGACAGCAGAAGAAGAGAGGTCCTCCAGCTCATGATCAGCCAATCGGCTCTCTGCTGCCACAAATCTCCACTTTGAAGCTCGACGACAACCAAAAAAACAAGGAGTAAAGCGGTTTAGCGCCCGAGACAATCTCCCCCCCATTACAAAAACCTCCCTCTCCCTCTCTCTCTCTCTCTCTCTCTCTCTCTGCGTCTCTCTCTCTCCCTCTCTCTCTCTGTCTCTCTCTCTCTCTGTCTCTCTCTCTGTCTCTCTCTCTCTCTCTCCCCATCTTCTTCTTCTGTCTCTTCTATAGTTTGTGTATCCAGGATGGAGAACACCGGCTTTATTTTTATGTCTTTGAAAGAGCAGGGCGACCCGAGGTGTAATTACCGAGGAGGCCTTGTGATTGGGCTGTTGGATGGGGGGGGGCGGGAGGCTGTTGGAGGGGGAAAATGAGATCAGGACCGGCGTCTTTCAGTGAAGGAGACGGCGCCGTCGTCCTCCCCGGTCCAACCGGGCAGCGCCGCCGCTCGTATTCCCAGTGAGGCGGCGGCGGCCATGTTCTGCCGTTAAGTGGCCCACATAGCGACTCGACGCCATCTCTCATAAACCGGGACGCGTATCCCACGATGCACCGGGATGAACAATCGGCCTGACAGGCAGGTAGTTACTCCTGCTTAACCCCGGCTAGCGCTGACTGATGCGACAGAACAGCAGGCCCTCCTCCTCCTCCTCCTCACCCCTCCTCTCCTCTCCTTCCCTTGGCTCCTTCCCTCTCTTTCTCTCTCTCTCTCACTGTTTTCTCCTCAGCTCTTCCCTTCCTCCCTAGACTCCTCTCTCTTTTTCTCTCTCCCCCCCTCCCCTCTTTCTCTCTCCTTCCCAGAGGCCCTTGTTTCCATGCTTGCAGTACACACAGTTCCTCACATCCATCAATTATCTGTCTACTCCTCTTTGCCCCCCCCTACCTTCCTCTTCTCTATGACAACACCCCCCCTCCCCCCCCCCTCCCAGGGCAGCTGAGAGTACCTCCTCCCCACGCCACGCTTTCTCCCCCAAACTCACCCTTCCTCTTGCCCCCTCATACCAGATGTCTCAAGAGTTTGCGTGAGGGTGTGTGTGTGTGTGTGTGTGTGTGTGTGTGTAGGGGGGGGCGGGACAATAAAAGGACAGGGTAGTGGGTGGGTGGGGGTGGTTGATGGGTGGGGGGGGGGGTCTGAATGGATCCAGGCCTACCCATCATGCCCTGGGCTTTCTGTCTGCACACAAAAAGCCAGAGGATTAACAGCTTTTAGCATATGAAAACCTCCACACTTCTCTCTCTCAATCTCTCTTCCTCCCCCCCTCCTCCCCCCCGTCACTTCTTCTCCCCCCTCCAGAGACTCGATGCTTAAAGCCTCACAACCCTCCTCTACACACACTACACTTGTCACTCCAAACCCCAGCCTTAACCCCGCCCCCCTCCACTCCTCCTCTCTTCCATGCTGATTCCAACACCACCATCAGGAGACGACACCGCTACACCTTCTACATACACTTTATATTAAGGGAGACAGTCACCATATTCTACTGGGCCATTAACTAATAACCTCCTAGTTACTGATTATTGATAGTAAGTAAGGAAGTTGTTGGGAAGAGCAGTGAGGAACACCACAGTGAGGAACACCACAGTGAAGAAACACCACAGTGAAGAGCACCACAGTGAAGAACACCACAGTGAGGAACACCACAGTGAAGAACACCACAGTGAAGAACACCACAGTGAAGAGCACCACAGTGAGGAACACCACAGTGAAGAACACCACAGTGAAGAGCACCACAGTGAGGAACACCACAGTGAGGAACACTACAGTGAAGAACACCACAGTGAGGAACACCACAGTGAAGAAACACCACAGTGAAGAACACCACAGTGAAGAGCACCACAGTGAGGAACACCACAGTGAGGAACACTACAGTGAAGAACACCACAGTGAGGAACACCACAGTGAAGAACACCACAGTGAGGAACACTACAGTGAAGAACACCACAGTGAAGAACACCACAGTGAGGAACACCACAGTGAGGAACACCACAATGAAGAACACCACAGTGAGGAACACCACAGTGAGGAACACCACAGTGAAGAAACACCACAGTGAGGAACACCACAGTGAAGAACACCACAGTGAAGAACACTACAGTGAAGAACACCACAGTGAGGAACACCACAGTGAAGAACACCACAGTGAAGAACACCACAGTGAAGAAACACCACAGTGAGGAACACCACAGTGAGGAACACCACAGTGAGGAACACCACAGTGAAGAAACACCACAGTGAGGAACACCACAGTGAGGAACACCACAGTGAGGAACACCACAGTGAAGAACACCACAGTGAGGAACACCACAGTGAGGAACACCACAGTGAAGAACACCACAGTGAAGAACACCACAGTGAGGAACACCACAGTGAAGAACACCACAGTGAAGAAACACCACAGTGAAGAAACACCACAGTGAGGCTGAGAGACGAAGATTGAGGCTACATTCAAAGATGAGGTTCTCAGATTACCACTTTAACAGTAGAATAAACTTCAATTCACCAACATTACAAACAACCACTAGTAAGGAGGTCAGGAGGTCAAGGACACAGTAGAAGGATGGTGCAGGATCCTGGGCAGACAACAAGCTCAGCTCGCTGGCTAACATCTAAAATGTAAGATGTCATTGGATCTTAACGCATACAGTGAAACCATGTATGTCTCTTATCTGGATGTCCTTCACTACGTTGAGTCTTCCTGCTCAAATTACATGATAACTAGATACACAACAGGTAGCATGAAGCTGCTGTGGTGAATTACCGAATTACCTACAGCATACTTCAGAAGGTCAACTCAACCCGACCCCCCATGTATATGCAGCTATTTTAGTCTTGTTCTTGAACTAGGAGGTTGAGGGTGAGGTTAGTGTGTGATCTGACTCTGCATTGATGCTCCAGTGTAATGCAATGAAGCAGCTATGGGACGTCTTCCTAACCAGTAGATTGCATTGAAGGTTCTCAACTTCTTTGCAAAACATACAAACACTTGGGATTAAATTCCAAAGTGTGTAGGATATTCTTGCTCAAGGACACATTGGCTGTTGCAGGATCAAACCTGTGACATTTCAGTTACGGAACCGCCTCCCTAACCAACATACGCCGCCACAGATGGCTCAACAGACCAGCGTGCACCGTCCAACGGCCTGCATGAGTAGCGGAAAAATGAGCCAATTGCAACCTGTTCCTCTTGACCCTTTAGCCCCCCCCCCCCCACCCCCCCGCCCCAACATCACCCATCTAAAACCACACAGGGGTCAAACCTCGGGGGCGCCGGGCCGCCCTTCCTGCCAGACTTGGTTTGTGACAATGAGGAGGAGGAGGAGGTGGACGCCCCGAGGGGAGCCTCAATCTGGGGGGGAGGCCAGCTGGTGATCGCACTTAACAAGCTGGAGAGCAGCCGAGTGGCAAGAACCAGGAGACGAGCAGAGGAGACGAGCAGAGGAGACGGAACCAGACACGCCCTGCCTGACGCCCATCCAGCTCGGGTGTTAATTACTTCTCACCATGAAACACCAGTTCACATTAACTCTGTCACCATGAAGAGGATGGGGACCGGGGCCAGGGGCCAGGGAGGAGGAGTGTTTGGTAGCGCTTCCTCTAGGGCTTTAGCAAAGTGTACACTGCTATGTGTATTCAAGAGAGAGTGTGTGTGTGTGTGTGTGTGTGTGTGTGTGTGTGTGTGTGTGTGTGTGTGTCTTGGGGCTGGCTGGGTGAGTATCAGACATCAGCATATGGTTTGTTTGCACCTCCCCGTCGTAAAAAGCAGATCATCGTCACTTCATCAGAAGGAGCAGGGAGCAAATCATTGGTGTAAAAGCTGGAGCCACCGAGGGACCGGGGGGAGGCTGGGGGAGGGGGGGGGGAGGGTGTGTTCCCCAGGGGTTTACCACATAGTCTGGCAGGGGTTGTGTGTGAGGCTATTTTTACATGTGCATAATAATACAACTATCACCATAGCGATCGTGCGATTTAGCCAATTACACTGTTCCATCAAGTGACACCTCCCCCAGTAACCCGGTTCACATGGGACGTGGTTTTTGCAATTATACGAATAGAAAAACGGACAAAACTGACAGAAGAACGACAGACTCATCGTCTCCATATGATATGACTGGTCTCTATAATACCGGTTAAAACCAGAGTGATCCACCTACGCTGTCGCAATTATGATGAACTCCATTTTTTTTTGTGTGCAAGTAAAAGTGGTCAGTGTGTGTGTGGTGGTGGGGGGAGGAGGGGGGAGGGGGGGGTCAACTCCAACAAGAGAGGGAGAAAGAGAGAGACTTAAATATTTAGATAGGGAGAGAGAGAGAGAGAGCTAAGAGTCTGATCTCTCTCTATTTCTGCCATTTTATAGTTTAGCGATAGATGAGATGAGTGAGGAAGAGCGAGGAAGAGGAGCAGAGGGGCGACGGCCAGCCGAGGTGCAAGGTGGACTTGAACTCGACCAGCGATGGATCAACCCTGCCGCGTTCACCCAGCTCGTCCTGTCTGGCTCCGCCCCCAAACCATCGTCTGACCTTTTGAGTTTCAGGGTAGCTTCAGTGTAAATACAACTTTCGGTCGCCGCCGGGAGGGTCAGGGCCCACGTCTCACCTTCGACGAGGTCTGCTGCCGATCCTGGACCCGCGGCGACCCGAGGCGACCCGAGGCGACCTGCGGCAGCGTCTGAGCTAGCGGTCAATAATCCCCCCCCCCCCCGCCAGCCACTGATCTCCTGTTCCCCCCCGGTGACCACGGTGAAGGAGTGAAAACCGCACGGCAGCCTCCGGGAGTTTCACCTTGAATCTTCATGATCACAATAGTCCGCCGCTCCCTCTCGGCCCGTTCGGCTATTTGTGTCACCTTTTGCCAACAGATAGTACCGCGCCGATGCCGCCACTCCTCGACTGACACTACAGTTTCAGAGGAATGACTTGTACGCCATTTGGTGGATGTTTTCGTCACCGTATCCAGAAGGGTTACACATGAGTCTCCTACGCCAGAACCTGAAACCTTCTGGGTACTTGTTTGAGCAGGAACCTTCTCAGCAGGAACCTTTTTAGTTCCCCAAAAGAGTTCCGGTTTGCTTTCCCACTGCACCAAAGTACTGGGGAGATTCTGAAAGCGAGACGGACCGAAGTTGATGCACCGGTATTCAAAAATGGCGGTTGGCGGACTTGACGATTTTTTTACCAATCAGTGTTGTTCAGTACTGCAACTCCGCCACAATGGTTCCTGGTCCCCCGAAAAGTACTACGTTGCTAATGTCGCTAGTCTAGGAACTACTACTACTATGACTTACATGAGCTTGGATGTACAGTACATGATACAGTACATGATACAGTACATGATACAGTACATGATACAGTACGATACAGTACATGATACAGTACATGATACAGTACAGTACACGAAGCAAAATGGTCAAAGATGCGTTCAAGCCACACAGATACTTCATCACCATCAAATCCAAAACCACAGTAAAGTTAACCTCCTGGGTGTTGTGGTCTCGTCTGTGTGTACGTCTGCAACATGTTGTGTGTATTATCAGTGGGTTTTCCACCGACCGGGCCGTGCGGCAATAAGCTACAAAGGGAACCTGAACGACGAGGACCGGCTAATCCACGTACCAACGAAGAAGAGGAGGGGACCCTTCCCAGACAGACTAATTGCACCTAGTGTCTCCGGAAGAGCAGCGATTTAACACTCGGAGCAAATTAAGATGAATAAACACAATTAGCTGCGAGTGTAACGGCGCCCTGCATTCCTCTCTATCTCTCTTCTAACGCTCTCTTCAGAGCAGCTGGTATTAACTGGCTTGTTGCGTCAAGTGTAATGTGACTAATTGCGAAGCACTTGATGTCACCAAAATGCTCCTAATTTGGTTCTGAATGCAATCAGCAGGGCACTGGGTGGTGAGAAAACGAGCGGTGGTGAAATTGCTCCTAACAAAAGGCTAGCGATGTGAATTTGTGCCGTTCACTGATTGATGTTTTAGTCTTTTATTATCACGCAAGACAAAAACATTTATATCCTTCAATTAGACTCTAGATGAAGTTAACATCCATCACATTCAGGGTCATCATGTATCTTAAGTGAAGAAGTACCACCGGTTGTTTTGACTCTCCAAATGGTGGAGATTTTGAAATGATAGTAAGAAAAAAATATAAAATGTATTGACAGTTTCTGTAATATTAAATAACCCAAAATATCAAAACGACGCTTGTTTTTCTATTAGCCCCCAACAGCAGCCGGTTGGTTGTACGCCTTCATGAAACACAGGAACAAAGACAACTTCTGAACTCTCTTCCAAGCATGTCTAGTGAAATAAATGTCAGTCAGTGAGGCCTGCAGCTATCTAGAACCCCCCCCTCCCCCCCTCCTCCCTCCCTTTGATACTTTCAAAATGGATAGAAAGCACCGTAGTGAGGAGGGAGGGGAAATAAAAGAAAACAGCTCAGAAAGTAATAATTGCAAAGGAAATGAATTTCAAACCCAGAGGAGGACACCTCTCCAAGACCTCCCCATATAAAAAAAAACCTCCAACAAAAAAAATCATATCCGGGGCGCAATTCAATTAGCTTCTCTTCCAAGAGCAGGGAGACGAGCTCCGGGGAGAAATCAAAAGTTTTGTCCAATAAATGGAGTTTTTTCGGGGATGGGATGTTTTCATTGCCCCCCCCCCTCCTCCTCCCCTCCTATTCATTACCATTGCTTACAGGCTTGCCGGTCACGAACGCATCGATTTGCAATTTCCCCAGACAAAAAAAAACAACACTAAATAAATAAATAAATAAATAAACTAGGACCTCGCTGATGCTGCTGTGACAGCCACGCCAGTCACGCTCAGCTGGCGGTGCCTGGCAGCTTTCTTTGGCATTTTGCCTTTTTTTCCTTCTCGCCGGGTTGTGACAGTGATCAGGGGTGATGAATTGTTCAATCAAAGCCACATTAAGGATCCAGAACACACTTGACGCGTCGCCTTTTGGTATACTAGGTGTTGTCCAATCACTCTGAAGGACAAGACTCCCTCCTGACACTCAACATGTGGCTCCCATCATATGACAAATGAGTTGATTTGGACGAGTTAGCGTTCTGACTGAACACTGGAAAACAAGAATGATGGGATGGAGGTGGAAGATGCTAAAAACAAATCAATAAATCGGCACATTAAATGATACCACACTCCCAGCCTGGATCTCCTGTATTTCAGAGGTACTGAATGATCACGTGTGATATGGTGAGTAGCATTTTGAAAATAGACTTTTCAAATGTCAACCAATAAAGTTTTCTTACATCTTTAGAGGGATAACATACATATTAAAGCAAAACAGGAATATTATGGGGATAGCATAATAAATACCATGACGTACAATAAAGTCACTATAATCTCAGTCCTGTGTATCACAACACTGTAAGCCCCTGCAGGAATATTACACAAACATTAAAGTTGCTTTTCATCGGGACTCTGTTATTTGTATTGATGTCGGGGACAAAAACAACAATGTTTATTCTCCTCTGTTCAGAAACCCCGGTAAATGAAATGCATCACTAATCCGTTTCTGGTTTCTAATGTGTGTAACTGCTGGGAGGGAGCAGGCTGTTGCCCCGGGAAGGTTCAGCCTTAAATGTTCTGATAAAATTAAGACCCATTGCAATTCAAATTGGACTCACTTGACTTACAGTAGACTGCGTAAAAACACAAAAACCCTCCAAACGCCCACAGGCGCCTCGAGCTGTATCCAAACTTTCCAACACAATTACGCAGGAGACAAAAGTCACTTCTCCATGGCTGAGGATTACCCTCCGAAGAAGAACTATAATCCTGTCATTAATTTTAGAAGGATGTTATACGAATGTCACAGCAAAACTAAAATGTATATAAATAGTGTATTTACGGTCACTATAAAGTCACTATTGAGTACCATAGACACACTTTAAGATCATAGTGATACCATAGGATATAACAAAATGATCAGGAAAACTTTAAGTCACTATAGGAGTATTATAGTGATGCCTTAAGAGATAATACATTTTTTTAAAAAGAGCAATATTATAAGAATATTGGAAAATTTCCAGTAGGGTAATAGTTATTTAATAACATGTTCTCAAGTTGCTGTTCAGATCTAAGATTACAACGTTTGAAAATATGAAAAGTAGACTTTTTAAGGCAAATACTACTATTACTACTAGTATTTCTTGAAGCAGTGATTTCCAAAGTGGGGCCCTTCAAGGGTCCTGAAGGCATTTCCAGGGAGTTTTATTTCATTCTAATCTCATTCACACTGACAGGCTGTTTGATCACAGGTTGTTACCACCACACGTACAGAACACACAGCAGCAATTCTACACTAAATCACAACGAACCACATCAATGTTCTCCGATGAGGTTCTTTGGGGCAAAATCTCACCAAATGGTGGTCCGGGGTCTATTTGCGGGGTCCTTGATATGAAAAGGTTCGGGGCCGCTGCCTTAAGGCACTACGGGGTCTGGACTACATCAAGCAGTGCAACGTAACTTCATTCCAACTTGCAAATACAAAGAAAGTCTCCGTAGACTGAATGAACTGGTAAAACAATGTTTCAGTGAGGGGAAAGACGCGTTTTGCACACATCCAGTTTCCTACAATCACCTTCATTTGCTTCCAGAGGCTTGAGGACTATTGACGTGAACAAAGACACCCAGTGGATGTGAGTAACGGTTCAGCACAGTGGCAAAATTAAAATGTAATATTTTTCTCATTCATACAGTTGCCTCATAACATCACAGCTGCCTTACTTTTCTGCCCATACATGGATAACAACCATTTCAAGACTTTAAAACCAAAAGAAATCGTAAACACTTACTTCAACGGCGTGAGAAAGTATTTGAAAACTACCCCCCTAGTTGGTTTATGGGGGGCAGATTTAAAAACCCGTGTTCTTTTTGGGGTCCGCGGTCTTGTTCCCTCCGAAAAACACTTAATTTTGCATCCTTGAGTGTAGAAAAAAGCGCTATATTCCAATTTCTTGGAATATCTTGGCAGGGCAAAGTCACTTGTTAACAGGGAACCGGTGTGAAAAACTATATTCCCCGTGCGTTTGTATTACCTTTCCTCCCAGATCAGTCGCTCCAAATCAGGATCGCCTGACAGAAATTAAATAAAACCCTATAATAATCCGTGCGCGCGACCGTGGTGCGCGGATCTCTAAATGTATATCTCTTTATCCGTGTCTCCCGTTATCTCCGCGTCCCAGGTTCGGATTCCTTTCTTCCTAATCCACCTCGTACGGACTGGGGGTGGGGAGAAAGGAGTCAAATACCCCCCCTATTCCCTCCCCTCCATAGTAACCCAAGGGGACAAAAACGGAGCTGTGTGCTGCCTTCAAGTACTCCGTGTAAACTCCGGCTTCCGAGGAGGAAAGTCGTAATTACTACTTGTTGGTCTATTCAAGTGCTTTTGGTCGAAAATACAATTTTAACGAAAGTGTTGTGTGTGTGTGTGTGTGTGTGTGTGTGTGAGCAACATTGTGCAACAGAGGTAGATCGAAGAGGAGAAAAATACAGTTCTCTATAGTATAACATAATGTGGTATAAAGCTATTTTTGTATAAAAGGATTGTGGAAGTTGTGATGTGAACATTCACAATTAAATTTAAATTAAATACGTTTACGTTTTGTAATGATCAATAAAGAACAGAAATGATTTTGTACTCTGTACTCGTTTTTTAAAAGCTGCTACACAAATTAGTTTATTATTATTACTTTCTTAAGTTCTGTAAACCGTGATGAAGTTTGATACTGTTCAGGTACAGAGGAGTGAAGTGTTTGGCTCTTGATAACACAGTGCTGCGTGGTTAGCACTGTGGTAAAAATGCACATCAAGCATGTAATTGATAATTTAATCAATTTATTAACCAAACACTTGTTGTAGCAATGCATCTGCTGGAGAGTAATAAATAAACTCCAGGTTAAACACTATTTTCAACTGCTGTCTCTTCATCACCAAGAGACTTTCATGCAGAAAACGACAAAAAAGTTCTACAAAGATTGAAAATAGAAACATACAAACATACTAATTATATGCATCGAATGCCAAGCAATACGAAAACAATAACATATTCTATATTTACCAGCAGCTGTTGACACGGTTCTCAACTCTGGAATCTCTGAAATTACCACTTACCCAGTCATATTTACCACTTCGATAGAGCGTTCATTATGTGCTATACGGGTAATTGCAATATTTCCGACAGCACTTAAAGTCAACATTTCCCACGTGACCGAGCTGTTTGTGAACGGCACTATAGCAGGGTATCTGCAACTTTGAGCAAGTTAAATTGACTTTTTCCCTGGTAAAAAATCACTATATAATTTCCAACCTTATTGCACTTTATTATATTGTGTATTTTGTTGTATTTTGTTATTTCCAACGGTAATCTTCTTATAGGGACTTGTAGTGTTTATGTGGTACTGCAAGTTTATCGTGACCTAATCTTACTTTATGGTACTTTATCTTCTATGTTATTACTATAGGATTTTTTTTGTGATCTAAGTTTTTTACCTATAGTTGCTGCATGATGCTTTAAAGTTCTGTTGTGATATTTGTATAGTATCCTAAAATTGAATATAGGATTACTATATTTGTTCTTTGTAAGGGTTCTCACTGCTAAAAAAAAAACTGTGCTAAAAACATTTTAAAGACTTGACTTTAATCAATCAATGTAACTTTATTTAAATAGCACACTTCCTACATTAAGATGCAATGCAATGCACTTCACATCAAATAAAAAGTGCACAGATTCCAAGTGGAGAAAGATAAAACATTAAAGCTAATAACAAAAGATTAAAAGAAGAGATACAAAGTGATTCAAATGTAAAAATAAAATAAAAAATAAGCTAATAATAATAAACAAATGAAATTAATAAATAGTTCAATAAATACATAAATAAAGTAATAAATAGTAGTAACTCTCCTTCAGTAAAAGCATGGCTGAAGAAGTGTGTTTTGAGTAAGTAAGTGTTCTTCGTTCTGGTTAAAACTCTAGCAGCAGCATTTTGTACACGTTGTAATTGACCGGCGTACTTGTAATAAAAGCATGCAGTTTTAGTTATGTTCCTTATATGTGGTTCGAAAGTTAAATTAGAGTCAATGATAACGCCCACATTTCTTGCCTGAGAGGTAACATGTTGCGATAGTACAGTTAGTTGTGAGGTCACTTTTTCTCTCTGCCCCTTTGGACCAATTACTAAAACCTCTGTATTATCCTGGTTGAATTGAAGGATGTTTTGTGTCATCCATGCATTTATGTCAGAGATGCAGTTTATAAAAGGCATCAAGGTGGCTAAGATTTTCTGGTGTAACCGCTATGTGAAGTTGCGTGTCATCTGCATAACAATGAAAACATTATGGCTATGGATGATGGCCCCCAGTGGCAGCATATACAGAGTAAACAGTCGCAGACCCAGAATTGAGCCCTGCAGCACTCCACATGGGACGTTCATTCTTGCTGAGGAGAATTTACTGATTGAGACAAAACAGTCTTGATCAATTAGTTAGGACTGAAACCACTTAAGTGCAGTGTCAGAGAGGTGCCTACCCACTTTTCCAATCTGTCAATTAGACAGTCGTGATCTGCAGTGTCGAAGGCTGCACTTAGATCTTTAACTGTATCCAAGACCTTTTAAGGCCTTGAGTTTCAGATAATGATTTAATTTTAATACATTTTCAGGACCTGCAGACAACCTCCATGACATAGCAGGACCAGATGAGCATTTGGGGGTTGAACATTTTTGGAGGCCGTGCACAGTCGACTGAAAGGAGGAAGGGTAGTAAGTCTGTATGCAACACAGTTGGCATTAAACACTTATCAGAAGTTTGAATTGTGAATTAATAGATTCAATCAAATTCAAATCTTTACTGTTTCATAAGACAAATTTGGTTTGAAGACGAAAAAGGTCTTTAGACAGTCAATCGGTGGATACAGTGCAAAAAAAGTTGCTAATCAAATCTAAAGTTTTTATACACACAAAAACTGACCTTGTATTTTCAAAATAAATTATACAGAGATATTTAGTATAGATCAGCCTGTTTCCCATTTTATTCATTCAATGAAATCCTAATAAACTCATCACAGAATAGCCTATTGATGTTGTTCAGTATGTAGGCTCACCCGTGTTGCTGTACCCCAATTGAAATACAATGCAGGACAATAGAAGCTTGGCTGTATGGAGACAATTGGAAATAGTTTAGTTACTTCACTTTTAATTGTTTACTGAACGTGAATCTCTTTTCTGTGGCCTCTTCAGATGTCTCATTTGCCCTTGCACTCAGTTAAAATGCAATGCTAATTAAAATCATCATGAATCAATTAAGTAATAATAATGATAACTATCTCAATAGTACTTTTCTTAAAAAGTCACAAAGTGCTGCAAAATAAAAGAAGCAAAACAAACAATCAGTTATAATAAAGCAAAGTCTTGCACTGCTGATTGTTAATATGCAATGATTAAGAAAAAATATTATTGTATAGTAATTATTCATTGTTTTTCACTATTCACCCTACAGCTTCTCCTCTGCTGAGAGGGGTGAGAAGGGATTTGAACATCATTTCACCCAATCATATTCACAAGCTGGAGCATGACTCCTGATTGGCTGGTAGAATTTGAACTGTGACAGCTGGTGTCCTTTCTGTTCAGCAGGGGAGAGACAGAGACAGGAGACATCAACTGACCCATGATCAGGATAGGAAATTACCACCAGCCACCAGCCAAAGGCTGGTAAATCTCTGGCTGTAGCTGGTAAGTTAGTCATTGGCAGGTAACCAACTTTAATTTGGAGGTCGTATTCTATTCCAAATACCTTGCTGGCTGGATAAGTGGTGAAAAGGGGCTGTAGAAAAACAACTGCTCAATTGTAAATGGATAGTATGTAATCGTTGGCTACATCAAAGTACCTTTGTGGACCAGTTGGTACACGCGTATATGGTTATTATAGTAAATGAAAAGAAATGAGGTTGAATTAGACAGTCTTTGGAAGGGAGCTTGACATGACAAGCCCCTCCCACCCAATTGGAGAGAGAGTAGCAATGCATTACGTTTGGTGAACTTTTCAAGATGTGCAGGCAGTAATGTATGGGGACAGGGCCTTTTAAAAAGACTCATCTCAGCTGTGCATTGGCAGAAAGCCACCCTGTGCCACAAGAAATCCTCCACTGCCCCCTTTCCACTCTGTTTAAAACCCAGCGTGATCTGTAACACATCATAAAGAGGTGTAAAGACCTGAAGCGGGGGGGTGGGGGTAATCAATTTAACTGGTGAATGAAAATGTGTGTGTGATTTTTACATTGATTCCTCCCTTGGCCTCTTATTTACACTATCGTCCCTTATTTAATCAGGGTGGTAAATCTTTAGCGGCGGCGTGGTGCTCTCACCGCCATTCCCCTGGTTGGCATGAGCCTTACCATGGTAAATTTCACTCGGCTAGGGAAATGCGCTTAGCGGCTGAGGTTAGTGCTTTGGAAGGATAAAAAGAGCACTTACTGCCTGACATGTGCAATCCATAACGGAATAATGAGACTCCTCCACATGGGAGCTCTCTTATCATCCTCTCACTCTCTCTCTCCATCTTCACTTTGTTTTTCTTGTGAGTGTTCATAAACACCATGTAAAGTCAGGAAGCGGAAGATGTACTGCGCGCTCAAGGGGAAGCGGTGAACAGTTAGCGTCTCGTTACCGAATCGAGTAACGGCATGTACTGTGTGAAAATAACGACCAGAAAACTCGGTTGAGATGCCGACCTACTGGCCTCCTTCTGCCTCCTTTGTCCTGTGCTTCCAAGTTCCAGTGATTCTCACTACAGTGTCTGCATATCGCTTATGTGCAAGAACTAAAGTTTCAGGAATGAGGAATGCTTAGTTTTTAAATTATACAATAGGGGTTTTAATATTTCAAGGGTCATGAAACTCAACATGAATAACCATGGAAACTGGAAAGAAAAACAACTTGAAAATTGCAGTTACATGTTTTATTCATATTTTATCATGAAGTGTTAGTGATATCTATAAACACTATGAAACATCATGATGCAAATCTATTGGCATCATGTGTTCTTCCTCATTATTTCCAAATGAAGGTGACACTCAATGCAGTGATAGTGGGTAAACTATGAGCTCCAGCCTGTCATAATCATACCACCAATATAAACCAAAATAAGTTAAATCAGAAAAAAAATCTTAAATATCCTCATATAAATCAGTTTGATACTTGCTATGTTTTATTCTATAAATATACATCATAAAGATTTATGTCAGCTTAAAAGTGAGTAAACTGCAAATAAAATAAAATAAAATGTATTCAATCCCACCTAAACTCAATTTATGTTTAAGTGGGTTTACCCTCCGAATTCAGTCGTTAAAGAGTTGCTCAACTCAGAAACCGAAGAAAGTGAGGTGCAGAATGATAAAAAACCCTCAGGAGAAACAAATGACCTGTCTTTAGCCTAAGTTGTCCAATTTGTGCATGCAGAAACTCCATGGGAACTCCATGGGAAATTGCTATAAAATGAAAGGCGCTTCCTTCCCTCCTGTCTCACTTCTCCCCTCCGTTCATCTGCGTCACCCCTAAGGGTTGAGGCACAATCACCTCCGATAGCGGCCGGCCATCGCTCACTCTGTCCCCGGAGGCGACAGCCCACTTACTGCCAGCTCGCGCTCAAATGGAGGACATTTCATCACCCCGCTGAAAACGCAATTAAAAACACACGCACGCGGTTGTCGGCGGCCCTCGAGAGGCACCCCGTCGCAAGTTTAGTTACTCTGAGTCGGCCTCGCCCTCTCGGATATTTACTCTCCCTGTGATGGAGTGTTTGTCAGCTAGGCTGGAAAGGACTCCGTGGTATTTTGGTGGAAAAAAAGACACAGAGGGAAAGAGAGAAAGTGGAGGGGAAACACTCCTACACTTCTATTTCTAGCCCCCTCCACCCCCCCGGGGATGAGCATTCAGTGCTTACCACTCAAATATATCCTCTTCTTTCTGACAGGTATTTGCTGCTTTGATTTGGCGGAGGTGTAGCTCCAACAGCTAGCTGATAACCGACGGCGTTCTGGGCTGTAACGTTCTTATTTTTCCGTCCCTGGAAGCAGGACTGGGGGAGAGGGTGCTGGTTGGCGGTGACGGCAAGGTTTGGTTAACACATACACACAAACACACAGGAAGAGAGGCAGACTGACGGCTATTAGAGTGCAACGACACTCCCTCTTATCTCTCCACCACGATAGAGATCTACAAAGAGCTTGACAGAGATTATGAATTCATTACCTTGATACACAAGCGAGCACTGCGATAGACAGGATGAGAGCAGAGGTGGGGGCTCGGTGGGCATGTTGGGAGGGGCGGGGCTGAGTTTGCATTGGATTACGCACTACTCATATGGTGCAGCGAGGCATTGAATGTCTTGCTCAAGGACACTTTGGCAGGGATGGACGCACTGGCTGTTGCAAAGATACCTTCTAGTTACGGGACGGTCTCTCTAACCACCAGGCTGATTGGAGGAGTTGACCCGATGCTGTACTGTGCTGGGACTGATTGAGTCCTTTCATTGTTTCACTATTTAAAAGCTAGTGGAAGTGGAAGCATGTAGATTGAGAATAAGATGGGGCCCAATATTGAGCCCTGTGGGACCCCACAGGTTTGCTGAAGATGATGATGAATTACCTCTTGAGACAGAGAATGTTCTATTGGAGAGGTAAGAATTCAACCAGTGGAGAGCAGTGTCCCTGAAGGCCGAGGTCGAGTAAAACGGCCTACAGTATCAGAAGAGATCTAAAAGAATTAAAATGGAACATTGCCCAGCATCTGCAGCTAAAAGGAGGCCATTGGTCACCCTGAAAAGAGCAGCCTCTGTGCTATGCAGTGATCTACAACCAGATTGGAATTTCTCAAAGATATTGTTTCTGCCCAAGAGAGATATTAACTGAGTCGGGACAATTGTTTCTAAAAGTTTAGATAAAAAAGGTAGCTTGGAAATGGGCCCGGGCCAAGACCAGACTAGGCTTTACATTGAAGTCATTTAACTGAGGCTGTCATCCAGATGAGCTTACAGTGAGCGTCTTGCTGAAGGACAAGTTGACAGGAGATATGACTGTTGATGGAACATTACAGAGATTAAACTTGTGACCTTCCGGCTACGAGAAGGTCTCCCCCAATCACTGGGCCAGTTTACCACCACTACAAAACCTTGTATTGCCTCCTTCTTCAAGGGGAAGAAGTCACTGGAGAGGAAGCCCAAACTGTTTACGTGCTTGAAAATAATGATCTACTTGTACTGAAGCTGTCTTGTTCAAAATACTTCATTCTAGTGAATATTTGGCGACGGTTGTACTGGGCATTTCAATGCAATTTTTGATGTAATTCTAAAGAGAGGTCGCATCCACACTTGGCCTGAAAATGGCTTTTATGCACCGCCTGTGGCTGTATTTCTTTTTCCTGATCTCCTCCACTGTATATTGCTTGTATGCACATTGTGGCTGGATTGTGTCCAGGTGGATTGTGATTCAGGTCATAACGTTATCCTGACCACGTCCACGTCTGGTTTTGAAGATCTGAGAGCAATGTGAGCGAAATCCCATTTTTGTGCATGACACTGACACTGACACTGAATGCATCCTGGCGTGATCGGATGATGAAAGTCGCATTAAAATGACAAGTGTAACCGTGGCCTTTGTTACACACTGGATATTGTTAGCACATTGATCTGGGAATGCAAGCGTATTCTGCTGCTGCTATCATTGTGCATCGCTCTGGATAAGACGTTTAGCTAAAGGCCTATACTGTAGAATGTAATCTATTAATAGACTGCAGCATGCTGGGTAAAGCTACTATGGAGGGCCTTTCTGTAACCTCCCGTCTTCTTCATCCCCCCTCAAGTTCTTTGAACTGGCTCATTCTCAATATCTCTTTCTCTCTGTGAATGTTTTCCCTCCAGCTCTGTTGAACTCAGCTGACATTTGGAGGCAGGTGAAAGAGTGCAGCTAAACAAGCCAAAGGATTTCAAAGAGAGAGAGAGAGAGAGAGAGAGGGAGAGAGAGAGAGAGAGAGAGAGGAGGGAGAGAGAGAGAGAGAGAGAGAGAGAGAGAGAGAGAGACATTCAGCATTAGTGTGTTAAACTGTGTGTCCTGTGAATCATATTAAACTGACAAATGTTTTATGTGCTGCTTGCATTGCACATTTCATTTTATATATATATATATATATATATATATATATATATATTTATTGATTTGCAGTTATTGGCTTTTTATAACACATCTGATATCGGTGCATCACATCTGTAAAATCTGCAATGAAATCTTGTCAGTGATGTACGACGGCGGGTCACCCTGCCTTGAAGCCCTAAACCCTGATGATATACTCTGTGTTGTGCCGGCCTTTTATACCGCGGTAAGCAACGTATGAGTACTGGCTAAAGTGAAGTACACACAGAGTACTACATGAGTTTATATCACAACTTAGAAAATACGCTTGGCACACATCTTTGACTGTTTAAGATGAAATGAATCAATGTATAACGTGTCTTGTATGTATGTGTGTATTCACATGTGATTAAGACTGACTGTGTGTGTGTGTGTGTGTGTGTGTGTGTGTGTGTGTGTGTGTGTGTGTGTACACGGTGATACTGCTGTGTAATTCGGTGTGAATGTGTACATGGTGTGTGAGTGCATACACTATATATGTGCCTTTCAGTTTGTCAGCATCTGAGTCAGTATGTGAGCCTCTTTCAGTGTGTGTGTATGTGTGTGCACAGTGTGAGTGTGTATGTGCATGTACGTGCGCTCCCACACCCTGCTGAGAGGCGGGTCAGGCCAGCGAGGCCAGGAGTGATGAGTGATGCCAGAGGTGGTTTTCTCCGAACCGCTCTGTTGGCTCGCTGGCTCACTAATGGCCTCCTCAGTGGGTTGGCCGACCGACTCGCTGGCTCTCGGTGGATGTGTCTTCCTTATTTGGTGGTGGTGGTGGTGGTGTGTGTGTGTGTGTGTGTGTGTGGGGTGGGTGGGGGTGTTGCAGCGGCGCTCTGTTTACACACAGGGTCATGAGGTCAGAGTGCCATGGAGCAAACACAGACCACTTACAGACAGAGAGAGAGAGAGAGAGTGAGAGAGAGTGAGAGAGAGTGATTGCTTCATGGCTGAGAATTGGATGGATCAGGGCAGATTCACCGTGAAAGTGTGTGTGTGTGTGTGTGTGTGTGTGTGTGTGTGTGTGTGTGTGTGTGTGTGTGTGTGTGTGTGTGACAGAGAGAGGAGGATGGATAGGCAGACATAACCGTACATACTTTGGTGAAGCCCCAGAGAAAGAGATAACAAATACAGGTAATTTCCACACTCTCTCTCCCCATCTCTCTCCGAGGCCCTGGACAGTTGATGAGAGTCGGCGGAAGGGAAATTAAAGCCAACCATCCCTGTAGTTTTACTCTTGCCTGCTTGACTGCCTGCCTGCCTGCCTGCCTTCCTTCCCTGGGCAGTGTTTATGCTGTGCCCGGCCCAGGACAGAATAGATTCGCCCACACAGCACTGTGCTCTCAACCAGAACCTAAGTAGGTCTGGCAAGCCTGAGCCACAGTCCCATTCACTATCACTCCTCTGGATTAGGCCCCGGGCCCTGGGGCAACACAGCAATGGCTGCATTAATAGACCCAAGATAGCATCTCCCCACCCCACCCAAAAAAAATAAAAAATAAAAATATATATCCAAGCCTCTTTTACTAGGACACATCAGCGGGTTGTTTATTTTCATCCATCAACTCCCCCTAAAGTTTTGCGGCGATAAGTTTCCAAACTACTCCAGGGAGTGAAGTGCTGAAGTTTGGCGTTTCCTGGGTGTCGATCAAAGCCTCCCAGGTGGTATGAAACGCCGTGTGAAGATGTGTTGTAAAAGGTTGTCAGAGTTGATGGTTGAGCTGCATTGAACAAGCGCTAATAGGAACGAACCTCGGACGGGCTCCAAGCCAAGAGACGATACATACAGGGCACGTGAATGAGCAGAGGAACAACATGGAAACTCGTGTGTCATGTAACACGTAACACACACACATTAGGATCCTCTTTAAAATGGGACACACTACTTGGCCCTCCGCCATCACCTGTGAGGAAACAAAACACATCTCTGATTCCCAAACACCATGAAATGACAGCCGCCGGTGTGATCAAATTCATTACCTCAAGACTCGAGGTCCATTTCCATTTCTTTAAATGCCGCCACAAATAACTGGAGCGTGTATAATTGAATAATGCTAATTCATTGCTGTGTTTTTTCCCCCTCCACTATTCATGATGTGTATTAGGGGGATCGCTAGCGAGCGCAGAGTGAATGGACCGTAGTGGCGACGGAGGAGGGTGTTGGCAGCTCGCAGGCACATTAACCAGTCAAACACCCAGCGCCGCGCTAAGGCTAACACCGCTACGCTAGCACACAATGCCTCCTGACGCCAGATTAATGGGGCTTTGTTTAATTGTACCGCTAACATCCGAGGAAGCGCTTAACGAGTACCTGCTCTGTCTTTTAGAGACGCTCTTTAAACCCCAGCCAACGCTAGCTGCTGCACCTTCACTCAGGTGCGAAGGCCTCAGGGAGGTCAGGCCTGCGAGGAGTATTTCTACAAGCCCGGTAGAAGAAAGACACCTGGATCAACAACAGAATGGAGGCACTAGACCGCCAAGTAAACCACATGGATCACAAAATGGAACAAACAAAGAAAAAGCAACTTATTGTGCGTATGCAACGAAGAGTTTCTCCTCAAAACGCTTGATATCCTGATGTTCACTTGGTCAATATAATAAAGAAATGCTTTGTAAATGAATGGCTCAGGATGGTTCATGGTTTGATCAATAGTCAATACTGACAGATTCACTTCCACGACTGCAATCATTCAATCAGATGAGGTGTCATTCCTCTTGTCCCCAAATGGTGGAGATCTCATGTTGCAACAAGACTAAATGTCATGCACGGCCATAGTAAGTGTTGAGTATCCCCTCAACGTGATAATTCCTATTCTGCTGTGTGATGACGTGCAGCCGGGCGTTAAACCCTTCAGCGTGCCTCGGCGGCGGGTCCAGATGTGCTATCTCCTCCTCCTCCTCGCCACGTTCCCAGTCAAATGCAGCAGCAGGTCACCGAGGCCCCCGCTATCGTCTCAGCCCAATATGCCGAGTGCAGCTGTTGATGCGCGGCTGGTGGCCCTCCGGAGGCAGCAGCCGGCCCCCGGAGGCAGCAGCCGGCCCCCCGGAGGCAGCAGCCGGCCCTCCGGAGGCAGCAGCCGGCCCTCCGGAGGCAGCAGCCGGCCCTCCGGAGGCAGCAGCCGGCCCTCCGGAGGCAGCAGCCGGCCCTCCGGAGGCAGCAGCCGGCCCTCCGGAGGCAGCAGCCGGCCCCCCGGAGGCAGCAGCCGGCCCTCCGGAGGCAGCAGCCGGCCCTCCGGAGGCAGCAGCCGGCCCCCGGAGGCAGCAGCCGGCCCTCCGGAGGCAGCAGCCGGCCCCCGGAGGCAGCAGCCGGCCCTCCGGAGGCAGCAGCCGGCCCCCGGAGGCAGCAGCCGGCCCTCCGGAGGCAGCAGCCGGCCCCCCGGAGGCAGCAGCCGGCCCTCCGGAGGCAGCAGCCGGCCCTCTGCACACGGAGAGGGAATGTCTGGGTTCTGCATCTGCTCTGACCTCCCTTCACTCACACTCACTTGGCTTTTCTGCATCCATCAACACTGATAATCAACTAATGAAATGGAAATGAGGGATGGGACAGTGAAGTAAAATAATGATGGGAATGAAGAATGAAAAATCTAACCAATCACCTGATATTCATTGATTATTACTTCAAAACAATAGATGGTCCTCTAAAACCTTCTAGGTCTAGCTAGGAGGTTTGGAGTTACACTGTGCAGAGTGGGCGATGACATTTAAGTCAATGAGATCATCAAACCTGTCTGCACTCTCTAAAGTGCAAGTCAGGTGAAACCTTGTGTTAAGAGGTTATTCTTACTTCTGAAGTCGGCGTGTTAAGAGGTTCTTCTTCTGTAGGCCGAAGGAAAAAAGTGCAAATTTGCAAGTTACCGCCTCAATTGGTTCTTCAGCCTATCGCTGTGGCCGAGCCTCTCAGGTCGGGTCGATCTGAGGTCTGCTGTGGGGTTATTTTAGGTTCCAGAGAGCATCATGGATTCAGTGTTTCTGTTCTGATGACTCAATCTATAGTAAATAAACCAAAGTGAACCATGATGAGCAGAGGATGACCTTTGAATTAATCCTGCTATGATCTTTCAGATACAAATAATAGAATAATGAAAATGTTGCTTTCAGAACACTTGACCTTAAAGAACCCCTTACCCTATTATATATATATACACTATTTATTCTATCATACAATTAGAATGAAAAGCAGGGCCCAGGATGTTACTTTACAGGGTTTCCTCTCTCAAGACGATGCCAGAATTTGCAAAAAGTTTCAAATTTCAAAGAGAGTAGAAGCGTAAAGTGAATTCTGCAGCAGTGTGAGTCAAGGGAGCAGCGAGTACAGATCAAGTTGCAAAAAGTGAGGCGACTGAGAGAAAACCAGCTTCTAAATTGTTCTGTGATGGCTTCCAGATCTGAACAACACCTCAACCCTTCATGAAAGGACTGCAGAGGTTGAGGAGGAGGTTGAGGAGGAGGCCCTCAGCGCTAACCTGCTGTGACAGGTAGATGATGTCTCTCTCCCGGCCTCGCCTCAGCTGTCAATATGGATAGATGGGCTCAGCGCTGAGAGGAGGGGGGAGCGTGGAGGGAGGTGACAGCTTACTACACTTCCTGTTATGGCGACCGTCGGGTGACATCAGGGTGACATACGGGTGTCGGACCTGCGGTATCACTGTCGTACAACTTCACCTGCCATAACATACATGCTGCTTGGTGCCTTAGTGGGAGTTGAACCCAGGCAGTCGAAGTGCTGCGCTGTTCCCACTCAGATACACAGGAGCATCTAGCAAGTATGAGTATCTTAGAGCTGCGCCGGGCGTGTTGTTGCATGTCAGCGACTGCAGACGGCAGCGAGAGGAAACTGTCTGAAAACTGTCTGAACACGCTAACAACACGCTCACGTTCAGCAATGCAGCCGGTCTGCCATCGCTTTATACCGAAGGGTATAGAGAGAGAGAGGCAAAAAGGTGTAAACGTTGGAGAGTCTAGCTTTCTCTAGATGGAGCGACAGTTTGGGATTTTGATTCATCAGTTTGGATTCATCACTTCCTGTGCGTGGAGAAACGATCCTGCCAGTGACCGTACCCCGACGCCAGGCAAATCATGCGAACGGAGGGCATTTCAATCAGGAGGGGATGGGATGCTGCAGACTCACTCTGTGAATTAAAACCTGAAGACTGGTGGATTTTTACTGCAACATCTTGCCAGTGAAGTTTGAATAGAGAATAATTACTAAGTACCTCGCGGTGACAATACTGGAGGCGTGTGGTGGTTGCACAGGACGGGATTGTACCATCTGCAGTGTTGTGCAACACGGGGTAGAAGATGGGTGTTAAATGTCTTTTTCACATCGGATTATGCCACTATAGCAATTACTGCAGCGCTGTAACCAAAGGCAGCAGTGAAAGGAAGGAAGGAGAGAGGGACAAAGGTAGAGCTAGGTAGAGAGACTAGGAGTAATAAAGAGAGAGAGACTCTGCAGGGTGTGGACGTCCTTCTGGAGAGCAAAACGACTCTGCTAAGATGGCGGCGTAACGCGCCCACTTACCGCTGGGTTGTTTTCAAAACCTCCTTAGCGTCATATCTTCAGCTGGCTCCTTCGTCTTCCCGTCACTCGCTCACTCGTACCTTTAAAGTAGAGAGAGAGAGGAGAGAGACAGAAGAGGAGAAAGAGAGGGGAAATGAAAGAGAAACATTAATGAAAGGGACTGCTAAATGAACTGCCTCCTCAACGAGCGCCAAGATGAGTTTCTCTCTCTTGCGCTCCTCCTCCTCCTCCTCTCTCCTCCTTGCCCTCTGTGACCACAGGACGGCGGTTCTCCGGCGAGGAGGAGGAGGAGGAGGAGGAGGAGGAGGAGGAGGCTTGCCGCTGATTGCCTGAGAGCGGTGGAGTGTGAATCTGCATGAAACCCTCTCGGCTTTTTTTTGATCATTTTCTCCTTCACATCTCTAATGAGCCCGGTCTGAGTGTGTGTGTGTGTGTGTGTGTGTGTGTGTGTGTGTGTGTGTGTGTGTGTGTGTGTGTGTGTGTGTGTGTGGGTGGATGCGGGTATACGTATTTGCCCATGCACTGTATGAGTGGATCCACGAGTTAATGGTGTGTCTATTTTCTGTGTGTGTGTGTGTGTGTGTGTGTGTGTGTGTGTGTGTGTGTGCTCTTTGGGTGGATTAATGGTGTGTGTGCATGCGTTCACGGCCCGTGTGTGTTTGAGTGTGTGTCCTCGTTCCTGTGCATGCATGTATTTGTACATGTGTTCGTGGCGGCGGGCGGGGGCGTGTCTACCGCGTCGCCGCCTCACTCAATATCGAGTCGATGCTCTCGGGCGGGTCCGGAGCCGTCCAGCGGCAGAGGAAGGTCATCTCCAGGATCTCCCTCAAGATGGATGCTATGAATATCATGGCCACCTGACTTCCACACCGACGCCCCGCTGTGTTAGTGTTGTCATCTGAAAATGCAATACTGCTACGATACCAGAGCTAAGTGAGTTAGCTTTGTACGTTTTGATCAGATGGTTCCATCCTGACTCCTGGTTCAGGTCAAGATGTGGTGGACTGTCCTCATGTTGTTTGACTAGTCCAGTCCTCCTCCTCCTTCCGACCCATGTGCCATCTGCACCCTCTGGAGGTGACGGTGATATGGACTCTCAGCTTGGTGAAACTATCCACCAGATACAGAATGTAATCTCACCCAACGCTAACTAGATAGCGTTTACTGCACCAACGAAGCGAGAGACTCCACCTGTCTTCCATCTCTCTTTAACCTGCCCCCCCCCCCTCCTCCTCCTTCTCCCTCCATCTTTCCGCCCATGATCTATAGACGGTCTCCGAGTATCTAGGAGCACTGTTACCACGACGACCGGCCAACATGATCCTTTACCCTGACAGGCCACTCGGGTCGGGTCGGCCCTGCACAGCCAATCAGTGTCAACTAAAAGGCTGGCTGCCGATGTTCCCCCGGCACCCGACAGCACAGGGAAGGATGGGAGGGAGTGTGTGTGTGGAATACACATTAATAGTGTAGCCGTGTGTGTGTGTGTGTGTGTGTATGGATGTGTTCAGGTGTGTCTGGAAAAAAATACATACAGGCTCAAATATGGTAATATTGTTTGTGTGGGTAAGTGAGTGTATGGATGGGTGGAAAAGAGTTGCAGTGACTTTGTGAACGAATGTGTATAGGAGGGGAAGGGAAGGAATAAATGTGTGTGTGTGTGTGTGTGTGTGTGAGAGAGAGAGAAATAGCGAGGCTGATTCTGCACTCCTGCCAAGACGAGCGTGGGGGAATTTGTTTAATGTACAGCATTTATTCACCGCTCACACGCTGTTGCACTACCGCTTCCTCCGTCGCATGAGACACTCCCTCGGCCGGGCCGCTCGCCATTAAACCAGCCAGAACTGACCCGCGGCGCGCTAGCCACATAGCACTAGAGGCTAAAACTAATCTTAAATAATAAACGTCTAAGATAGCGCTAATCTCGCCTAGCGCAGGTGTAAAGAATCCTTTGGTGCCTTTTAGTGTTTTTGAGTCGGACCGCGGCCGCTCATGTGGAAAGCAGCTCCGGTTTGTTTTCTCATGACCCTGCAACATGTTGGCATCGAGTTTAGTCACCGTGCGGAGACAGATGGCCGAGCATCATGGTGCATGGTAAATTGGGAGACGAAAACACGGCCCTACGTAGCCCCGCCCCCCCCCCCACAACCTCTCTGCAACGTGACCGCATAGGGCACCGTCAGAATAGAGGCGCAGGACGCTGAGCATGTACATGAAAGAAAGAAAGAAAACCCCGCCAGGCTGACCTACTCAGATCTGAGCAAAATGTCAACAGGTCCGCTGCTTGTAAAGTCAGAACAGCCACTTCCTGGCAGCGGGGGGGGGGGGGGTTGCATATTTCCACCTCAGATGGAGAAAATGTCAACAGGCGTCGCAGCTCCGAGTATTAGCGTCGCTAAATTTAGCTTGTGAGGAGAAAGTCGCATTAGAAGACGCCTTTTTTGGGGGGGGGGAGAGAAAAGTGTTGCCATGGTAACACCAGACTTCCTCCCCAACAGTGTTGGTTTCGTCACACCTGCCTCCCGGTGTGACCTGTCCTCATCTCACCTACATCCCCACCCGCCTCCTCCCATCGCTCTCCAGGCATGAAGGGATTGTTACAGCACCCTGAAGCAATTAAAAACCAGGGTGGGAGGAGGAGAGGAGAGGAGGGAGGAGGAGAGGATTGGACAAGTCAAAGGAAGTGAGGAGGCGAGAGAGGAGAGGGGAGGAGGAAGGATAGCTGATTCTATATATCTGACAGACAGAGGATATGAGTGGTTGGCAGTCGTCCAAGGGGGAGGTGGGGGAGGGTGGGGGAGTCAGTAACTCATCCCCCGTCTTTCTCCCTCCACAGGTCAGATAAGGAGGCTGACGACACCGAGACACCCAGGAGGATTCCTACCGGGTCGCTTCTCTTAAAAGATGATCGATGCCACAAAATGAAAGCAAGTTCTGGATCTATTTAAGGGTTGAGTCACTTTTACAGAGCGGATCCTCCTGATATGGAGACGCCGCCATGTTGGAGGAGGGACAACAGGATGAATCAATGTTAGAGCCTCTTCCTCCCTGGCAGGTGGTCCATGCCCTCCTAACCTCCAGACTGGACTACTGCAACAGCATCTTCTACGGCTCACCCAACAAAATCCTCAATAAACTCCAATACGTCCAGAACTCTGCCGCTCGACTGCTCACCTCCACCCGTCGCTGTGACCACATCACCCCGGTCCTCCACAACCTCCACTGGCTCCCGGTCAAATACAGGATTGACTTCAAAATATTACTCACCACCTACAAAGCCCTAAATAACCTGGCCCCTCCCTACCTCTCAGACCTCCTCCCCCGCCACGCCCCAACCCGTTGCCTCAGGTCCGCCGATGCAAACACTCTCAAACCATCAGGACCAAGCTCCGGACCTGGGGCGACAGGGCCTTTTCAGTTGCTGCACCCTCCCTCTGGAACGCCCTCCCCATCCACATCCGCCAGGCTCCCACCCTACCATCGTTCAAACAAGCCCTCAAAACCCACCTCTTCAAACTCGCTTTCACCTGCTAACCCCTGTTCCCTTTCTCTCCCTTCCCTCCATTCCATGACTTGTTCCGTACAGCTTCTCTAGTTTTCTTTATTACTAAAATGTTCTGTTTGTTTTGTTTTGTTTGCTCTTTGTTGTGTTTTTTGTTTTGTTTGTTCTCCCCTCCATGTAAAGCGTCTTTGGGTACTTAGAAAAGCGCTATATAAGTCCAATGTATTATTATTATTATTATTATATTCTACAGAGGGGAATCAGATCAGGGTGGAGGAGGTGATGGATGCTCTATCATGAACCTTTCAATGACAGGTTTACTTTATAGAATGGGATTTGATTGATTGTGTATCATAAAAGCACCTCACCAGTTTTCCCAGGCTTTACAAGTGTGCCATATAGTCATCTAACCCAGTGGTTCTCCTCCTGGTCCTCGGGGGCCCAGCGCCCTGCTGTCTGATCAGGGATCAGCAGCACCTGGGACGCCAGGTGACTGCAATTAACTACCTGGTAGGAGAGAGAAGCAGCAGGGCTCTCGGCCCCCGAGGACCAGGAGGATAACCGGTAAGCCACTTCCTGGAAAGCTCCTAGTGTGAAATAAAATGTATTTTCAGTTTCTATGAAATCACATAGCAGCAGATTCTGTCCTCTCCTGCAGGCTGCCTGACCTTCACCGTGAAGACAGAGACGTTGATATCTGGAACTAGCTGAACATTTACAGTGTTCAGGGTTTTCCTACCTTCGTTATGATACACGTACTGTATGTTCACAGTTGTACCATGTCTGTCTAGATGGCAGAATAGAGATACCACCCTGTAACGCCACAGGTTCAACCCCCCAACAGTCACGATGCTGTGTGTCCTCTCCCGATGAAGTGTCCTTGAGCAAGACACTGACTCTGGACCTGCTCGCTCACTGAGAGCCTCTCTGGATGAGAGCTTCGGCTAAATGCCTGAAAATGGAAATGTAAAAATGAGGTACCACCTCATGTAGATTGCTGTTTTAATTCAAAGCCGTCCGCTGAGGGACCGAGGCCCCAGCCAAGACCCCCTTTGGGCTCCGAGACAAAAATAATGAGTCACTCTTTGGATAATCACCTCCTTTAGTCATTCAAATGTATTCCAAACTCCTCCAGGCAGCATGCTGACCCACAAACGCTGCAAATGACCGAACGTCTTGGTTCTTTCTTCTGCTGCACAGCTGATTGCAAAATAATCAAAATCACAATATTGAATCTTGACGTGAATCTCCAGACGGCCTCTTGAACCATGAAAACAACCTTCATCCAAACCGAGTCTGAACTACAAACATACCATATTATACATACTTACTGAGTACTTCATGAAAATCTCCCTAATAAGTAATATTTCAAGTATTTACACCGTATTATGTACTTTGTAACATCATGTGGCCATTCGGCTACAAAGGCAGGTTGAGTGCCACACTCTTTCCATTGAGCTACATCAACTCAACTCAACTCAACCCAGATTACATGTTGTGGACACATAGAGGCGTGGAGGTTACGTTCCTCCACCACTAAAGGATTATGGGACACCGTGACCTGGACCATAGCAGCTTCATCATGTGAAAGGCTAGCCACCGGTTAGCATGGTTAAGGGTTGGGATCGGTTTAGGTGACTAAAACAACTTGCATGAGTTGGGAATTGAACCCAGGTCATCAGAGGTGAAGGTATCCGCCCATCCAACCTCCATACCAGCACTAGTCCAGTGTCAAACTACCACCTGCTCCAAGGCCGAATCCCAATTCACCCCTTAGCCCTTCCCTGTCCCGATTCTCTTGGGATCGAGGGGTAGGGCGAAGTGCTAGGGCTACGTGGCCCTCCAAACGGAGGTTTTTCAGGGGCACACTACAAACCGAGGGTTAGGAGAAATCTCCGACAATCATCGGCAAGATGGGGGCGAACGCCGCACAAGCAACAAAAGGAAACCACAAATGTAGTATTTTCTTCGTTAATAATGATTTAAAAAATATTCTAACCGTGGTATTATCTTAGTTTAATGTCGTTTCAATGTATTATAGAGCTTTTCTTTATAACAAGCATAACACAAAATCGCTAGTATGCCGATGTCTCTACCTCGCTAGTTAACGTTACAACATTGTTTTTAGGCTGATTTGTGCATGACAGTGCTGCATTTTGACATATTTCCATGTCGCATTTCCCCCGATGATGGCATATGACACCAAAATATAACTAAAGTCTCGTCGCGTCTGTTTACGTAAACGTCATCGTTGACGTATCAGGGTCTTGAAGGGTTGTCCCATTTCTTAGGGAGAGATTTCAACCACTTCCCCTTGTGACTCTGTTCCGAGGGCCAAGCCGAAGGGCGAGGGGCCTCGAAAACGAGTCATAGGGGTGAAAATGAGAATTGGGATTCGGCCCAAACCATCCTCGTATTTCTCTCTTTTCATGCTTGGAGTTATTTGACCGGGCTGGCTGCACAGGGCGACCACCGTCTACGTCCTCTGTTCTGTGTAAAGTACCGTGTGACCAACCTGAGTGTTAAAAGTGCTTTCAAATTACATTTCACTTAATTTGACGAGAGTCGCCCGCGAACCAAACGCCCCCGCTCCGCCGGAGTCCTCTCGTCCTGCCGCACATTCAGAGTGGCTGATCTCTCCTGTACAGCTTTTGTTCTGCAACCTAATTACTCTCCATGGCTGCTAACTACTCCCCCCCCCCCCCAAACACACACACACACACACACACACACACACACACACACACACACACACACACACACACACACACACACAGATGAGCCACTCCAGTTGTCAGCCTCTGTGACTGGAGTTTCATTAGAGGGTCTGTTTTGTGCAGATAAGTCCAAAAGGCGTCTGTTATATTAACTGGCTTTCAGCGAAGCCCCAATCATAATTACTGCCACGCCACGCCGCCCAGCTACAGCCTACCAGATGACCTGTCCACAGCACTCTGACACACACACACACACACACACACACACACACACACACACACACACACACATGGTAGTTGTCAGTTTGACTGAAGTGGCGTAGCATGTGTGAGTCTATGTCTTTATGCTTCAGTGTGAATGGCGTAGTGTGTGTGTGTGTGTGTGTGTGTGTGTGTGCTGTGACTGATATTCAATTAGTCCATCTGCCCCCTCTACACGGCCCGGCGCTCCGGCGCTCGGTAAATCAGCCCACCTGACGGCACGCCGGTCGATATTAATATTAACACCTCCATAAATAATGTTATTGTAGGCGCTCATGTTAACGGCTCATGATACGATGGGCATGATAAAGTAGTTCCCGTGTTCCCTGCGTGGCGGTGGCGAGGGGGTTTAACGGGGGAGGGGGGGAGGGAGGGAGGGGGGGGGAGGGCGGCAGACAGAGTAAATCCCCAACGTCCTTTGATGGGAATGTCGGGGACAGTGGGATTCAAAAGGTGGTCACAGATGTGTTCCCTGACCGGCTTTCAATGAGGCGGGGGGATGGGGGAGGGGGGTGAGGCGGGGGCGGGGGGGGGGTTGGTCTGGACAGCAGATTAATTACTATAAATCATCTTTTAGCCCACATGTTTATGGTGGCTGTTCAGACTGTCGCGTGCCATCTGATGATTCCAGCTCATACGTTGTGCTGTAGACTCTACTGTGTGTGTGTGTGTGTGTGTGTGTGTGTGTGTGTGTGGGGGGGGGGGGGGGGGGGGGTTGGGTAGAAGAATGGTTCCACTGCCCCATATTTCTCGTCTGAAAGCAAACATATCACCGTAACATCTTTATGAGGCCGCGCTGCAAATCTCTGGATTAGTCGTCGGGCTGAAAGGAGATAGACCTGATCCAACACACCAGCCCCCCCGACCCCCCCCCCGGACATCAGTCAGCCCCGGTAGGACGGACAAAGCTTCAGCTCGATGTAAATGCCGAGTTTGAAGCGCATGTTGAGAATCGCGGGGACTCGAAACAGGAAAGGGTCTGGAACGACATTTTTATTAACCTTTACTTCTTCACGAGGTTTGGTGACGATTCAGCTGCTTCTTCTGCTTCACGCTGCCCAGTACAACCAATGAGCTCCACTGGTACCAATGGGAAGTGTTTCCCCCATATTTTACTAGATTTTTCCGGTCCGGGGATTCAAACCAGCGGCGTCTGGGTCACGAGCCACAAACCTCTCCAAAGCCTCCCACAGCAGGGACGTGGTTTGTTACCGTGCAACAGCAACGCCTTAGGAGGACGCGTTATCACCGACGCATCCAAAACTCTGCCGTCCAATAATGAAATAACCACAACACTTTCATTTCTGCTTCTTTAGACAAATTTGAGAAATTAAAAAAACTCCTCGGGGTTACAAACACGCTTTGTTACCGCCTCGCAGGAAACCACTCCCGATCATTACACAAATGAATAAATCACTGCCGAGAAATATTAATCAGCTCTTATGCTCATCCAGGGGGGGAGGAGGGGGGAGGAGGGGGGAGAGACACACACACTGAATCATCTAATTCATTACTACAGTTATCTGGTTCAGGTTGGATTTCTGAGCCGACTTTAGCCATGGCGTGTTGTCACCCCCCCTCGCCCCCCCACACCCAGTCCTAGACCAGGGGTTTTGCAAAGCCCGGATCATCCCCTCTAATCCGCACTCATTAAGGATGAACTGCATGATAGCGCGCTGCCCCCCCCCCCACCCCACCCCACCCCACCACACCCTGGGTAAGTGGCAGCTTCGATGGTGAGTTTCATAAATGATTCCAGATCGCTGAATGTTCGCGGGGGTAAGTGGAGCGTCGGGAGCGCGTTAAATAACTATGACAACGGTTTTACTTGACGGCGGCGGCGTGTGGTCGACCAAGGGAAGTTAAGCACTCCTAACTTCTAGAGATCTTCAGCGGTGGGAGGAAGTGGAGACGAGAGCCAGCCGATAAATCATTCTTGCAACAAATCAATTATTCAATCCGTCCGTTGTTTCCGAGGACGGAGGACAAACCGTTTATGTACCTGACGCTGATCTACCAGGTGTTACCCCGGGATAGGAACACAGCCACCATGTTCCTTCCCATCGCTGAGAAGGTCACTGCCTGGTGGAGTCTACCCACAAACCCCTTGGGCTGAACAAAAAAGATGCCACACAGATACTTCCCTCCCAGCTCCAAAATAACTCTCCCTCTGTGGGGTTCTTAAATAAATTACAGCTACGCTATCCTCCCAAGATGTGATCTCCGTTCTCCAGCACAGATAAAAAATTTAGGCCCATTTAGTTCGGCGCCCGGTGTAACCTGACGCAGTGTGGTTGAGAGGGACGATATTCAGCCGGCGTCACCGAGTAGTGATGCTGGTTGTCATGGACGCAGCATCCAGGAGGGGACGGTTACAGAGTCTGGCTTGTAGCTGAAGGTTCACAGACTCAAACATCCAGAGCGACAAAGAGTGAGGAAGTAGGAGTTCAGTGTGTTGATCAAGGACACAGAGTCAGCAAAATGTAAAATATATAACTTCAAAGACTCTGAGGATAATTGAACTCTGCGCCATTTTTTTGTTTTAATCCGACCTTCTTCCTCTTGAAAGGCCTGGCACATACTCACGAAGTTCAAACGCTAGACTTATCACTCGGAAATGAGACGGCCAGTACAAATAGAGGCTGGAGGTGCTCAAAGATCAAAGGACAAGGTGCAAAAGGCTGGAAAACTTGGAAAAGTGTGGAAAAAAGGCATTCAAGAAGTTGTGGTTTAATTCAGCGGTCACAGTGGAAATACTGCAGCTGTACAGACTTCTTACAATGTGGAATGATCATCTATGGTAGTGACGTGCTACATAGAAATACTTCTAAATTCTTACTGAAAAATGATCATTTGTACGTCCGTCTGAAAGCAACTGTGACAAGAAGAACAGAAGAATTACCACTAATCTCTAACGCCTGATTACTAGCAATCAATAGAAATACACAGATTAAGAGACGGGCAAAGACCAAAACAGCTGATTAGTTGGTGATGAAAACACCACCCAGTAGTACAGGAGGTAAATATCCTCCGTTCATTAAGCAGCAGAGGGTGGGGGGGGGGGAAACCAGAGGGAGCGTTTCGTCGTTTGACCTTCATTAACGGTTTCTATTCATGCCTTGGACTCCGGTGATAAATCAGGAAGTGCCTCCCATTGTATCTCCCTGTGGCGTGCACTAAAGCATTCTTCCCCACCTGACTTTCATTCGCTTCTGTGTTTGCCTTTTGAAACAATGAACAGAGTCTCGATCGAACGGGTTTCACAAGGTGTTGGTCTCCAAAAAATTTAATGTAAATCAGGAAGTGGCCTGGGAAAGATCCAGTCCTTCAAGTGTTTTCAGGTGAAGCTCAGGGAGGGATTTCAGGGATGTGATGGAAAGAGTAGCACCTTGAACCTCTTGCACAGAGTAAGGAGAGGGAACGGTGGTGGTAGAAAGGCCCAAAGAGGCTTTCCAGAGGGGGATGGCTGTCCTCCATTGAAGCGTTGCTGGATTAACCTAATCAAGAGATTAATCAGACTTGAAACACTGGAGGCTGTGCCGGTGGCCTCTTTATCCAACTACAGCAGAATCAGGCTGGAGAGCAGGAGATGGCGTTCCCACAACCTCTCTCTCCAGAGTTCTCCGCCTGCCAAAAGGCCTCGGAGGCAGAGGGGGAATCAGACACTCCCAGTTTGCCTCGAGAGCCTTTTTGGACCCGGGCTGCTCCCACAAACGTCTCATTATCATCCAAACAAGAGCTTACAAGTTTACTATCTGAGCTCTTCTGGGAGGCATGGACTGAGTATAGGTTGCAAAACGTAATTTCATCTTGACAGCAACTCAAAAGTCCAAAGTTGACTGCAACGTCTGTAATCATCTGCCAGTAAACCTTCCTGGTTTGGTCCTCCCCTCCTCTAGTCAGCTCCTTCCCAAATAACTAACCGAGCATCACTAACCCTTCACAACACGGATTCACAACATGGATTCACAACATCGCAATAACATCTAGACAATGATCTCGTATTGAATCGTAAAATCTTCAAGTGAAACAAGTGAATCTGCCAACGGAGTGAGATCATTTCATTTGTTTCACTCAGTGGTGATGGTATTTTTAGACAAGGCGTCTCACTCCACCGTGTTGCTTGATTAATATTTGAGAAGTCTACATCCGATTAAATGGCTGGAGATGAAGACTCTCTGCAGTGTAACACCATTTAGCTTCTACAGATGCTCAGCTCAGCTCAGGCCCATCCCGGTGGATATCTGCCCACGCCGGCCTAGTTGCCGACTCTCCCAGGGCAGCGCTCCACTGTAATCTCTGCCTCCTCGACGCGACGGGCATCAGCCACCATTTAAATGCGATCCTGCTCACCGGGGATTTAAAGGTGTGATGATTTAAAGGCGGATTGCCCCCGAAACTGGCGGAAATTAGCTCTCGCTGTGCCCTGTTTGCCTGACCCCATAATAAGGGATCAAATGTGGGAGAAAGCGGAGCACTTTATTTTCCTTTAAGCCATCCCTGGCTGCAGGTTCACGAGCAGCCCCTTGGAAAGTAGATATTTACCCTTAATCTGCAGGGAATAAACAAATGAAACAAACACAGTCAGGACTTAAATACTGATGCATCTAATGTCAGTACCTTGGAAAGGACTGCACGCCCAAGAGAAAGGTAAGAGAAGCCTGGAGATCAGAGCGGTGGCTTGCAGTTTGAACAGGGAGGGCAAGGCCCGGCGCCCCGGTAGCCAGGTCATCGATTGGAGGATTCAGCTGTGATACTTGGCACTCCTTGCCGCCTCCAACCGCAACCTCAAGTTTGCAGCCAAAAGCAAAAGCATTTTTTTCCTCCCCTCTCTGCTTCCTTTTTGTCAGTCAACCCAGAGATGCAGAGAAGAGGGGTGAAATCCTATATCGTCCTCGCGTAATTGTGTGGGAACATCATTTTTCAAACCGCAGCGTTGCCTTCTGATCCCCAGGTGCTGCTTCTCTGTAAGAATAATCATTATGTTATTGAAGCGGCTGCCGGGCAGGGGTGGAAATGCAACCGGAGCAGGTGAAGGGAGGCGAACCTCCTTGGGGTGAACGGCGGCACACGACTGGGAGGGAGAGCCAGGAAGGCATAAGAGGGATAAGAAAAAAATTGAAGTGAGTGAAGGGCTCATTTTTGATCTCTCGAACTCCCCGGAGATTTATCGATCCTGGAATCTCATCAAGGCCTCGCTCGGAGGGGTAAGTAAAACATAGACATCAAAGATCTTGTTTTTCTTTCTTACGCCCACTGTTCTAAAAAGATGTTTATCTCCCAACGTTCAATCTGAATGTACTTAAAAAGAGCGAGAGAGAGAGAGAGAGAGAGAGAGAGAGAGAGAGAGAGAAGGGCAAACAACACTTGAATCGAGTAGCAGGGGGATGCAGCTAATAGCCTTATGAGTGTTTCATCTTCGCCACATTATCTCCAAATTAAATATTGTCTCTTCAAACAAACAAAAAAAAGAGGAGAGGTTGAAACTGAAGCGCTCTCCAGGCCCGGCTGAGTTAGTACCCCGACCCTGTTGCCGGTGTCCCCGCTGTGACTCCTCAATCCCTGACAGAAATATATGTGCAGCCGAAGCCGACATTGACGTCTGGCTAAAAATTACAGTTTCACTGTACTTGAGAGGCTTGTCCGTCACGCCACAGCCGCTCTCGTTATTGACTCCAACAAATTCCAGGATGCCAGCGATAACGCCTTGACAAATGGGCCCCACTCTCCCTCCTCCAACAGCCAATACATCTCTCTCTGTCCCGCTGTCTTCCACCTCTATTAGATTCTATTATGTGATATGATATCACACCCTGACTGAGCGCATCGTCAACCAGGAAATGGCGGTGGGAACAGCAAGGCATTGTGGGCACGGTAAAGAAAAGCCAATGCCGAGGTGAGGAATGGAAGCAGGGCTCTGAAGATTGACAGGCCACAGTCCGCACAGCAAACCAGAGAGGACTGGATGTGTTAAGGTACCTGCTGAGCATTTTGTCAACCTTTATTTATCCAGGAAGTGTTCGCTGAGCGTGCACGGTGTTTCTCAGCAGCACTTTATTTTTTTTTATTGAGGAACGAAAGAGTCACTCACTTTTCCCGCCCTGATTTTTCCAGCCTGTCCAGGGATTTACACTGTTGACCCTCCAGTCACAAGCCAAACCTGCCAACCATTTTTTTTCACGATTTTCCCAGCAGTCACCTCATTTTCATGTCGGTGTCATTTCTCACGATTTTCTCCCAAATTTCAAAATCTGCTTATTTACTATATTTGTTAAAAAAAAAAAAACACAAATCTAGACCCTGTACTATCGCTAACAAAATACATTACACCAGAAATGTAGGTCTCTGGACCCCCTGGTGGCTACTGAATTTTAGGATATAAAATTAGCACAAAAAATAAATCATCCAGTTAAACTAATTTTAGGGTATGAAATGAGTTTCCTACCCCGGGCTGGGAGACGGTACTTCCATGCCATTATCAATCCAGGGCATGGTCTAACTGCAGGGGCTCCACTTCCTCATTTCCCTGCTTGTGTTTACCTGAGCAGAATTAGTCAGCACCTGTCAAGAGGCTGCTGCACTCTCAGAGAAGCAAGCCTGCTGAGAAAGGCCTCTCCAACGACTATTCACACACACACACACACACACACACACACACACACTCACAGGAAAGTGCCGAGTTGGCGCTGCCGTGCAGTAAAAAGCCGTCATCACACCAGGGTGGTTTTCTTTACAACCCATCATCGCAGTGGGGTAATATAAACACACATTCACGGGGAGAGGGAAAAGTGCATGCCACATGTGCTAACAATTTATCTCGCAGTCCGCCGGCGAACCCTGACTACGGGGACGCTGAAAACAAACAGAACAAGAGACTGGTTGTTGTTGTTGTTGTTGAAAAGTGCTGTAAAATAAAAGGAACTAACAATCAGCTGTGATATGTAATAATAAGCAGTTATCAGTTAAATGCAGCAGGGGCTGAAAAAGAGCAAACAAGCTGTGTCAACACTCCCTGGATAGAATTTATTTTTAAATGTGCATTTTCATATATTAGTGTGAAATAAAGTAAAAAAAATAAAGTAAATCAACCATCATCTATTGGGACCTGCACATGGACATGGGTCTCCTACAGCCTCTGTGTAGCAGACTAGTGACTCGTGGCCTGAAGGTGCAGTGTTTTCTCACAGTAGCATGCTAACGCTAGCTGTGTACGCTGCTGTTTAGTACAGTGTGACGAGAGAGTTCGTCTCCTTCACGTCCTGCCTCTCTCTCTCGGAGAGCGAGAACAGAAATAGCTTTTGTCACCGACCACACAGCAGGGGCACTTTTCACACCACGTCCAACATGCCTGGAGGGAGGTGCCACCAACCCTGTGTGTGTGTGTGTGTGTGTGTGTGTGTGTGTATGTAGCTCTGCAGGTTGTTGTAAGCTGTTTAAATGCATATCCGTGTGTACATGCACATTTATTTTACAATGCACGACATATGTTGTGTTAAAAACGTGTCTTGTTTGATGAAGTGCATGACATGCAGGCGCCATCCACCGTGTCTCTTTATAACTCAGATAGTTCCAGTCCTCAGACTCTGATTGGCTGAGAGGCGTTACAAAGATCACCACTAATACTGGTGCTTACGTGTCACTTAGCAACCACGTTGTTTAGCTACTGTTCAGAAAAATAACATTTAGCTATTAGCTGATTAAAGAGTAAAACATTGCTTCAACATCTTTTCAAAGTGCCGTGGTGTGTACTGTCTATTTCCACTGATTTCAGAACAGCTGAAGGGGTTTTACTTCGCTTTTCATCATCCTAACAACACCTTGCCTCACTGTAACCCACAGCCTCTCACAGCTTATCGTGTAAATGTATTTTTCCGTTGCACAAGCACCATGCTATACCGGTATGGTGCAGTATCCACGTTGTAATTGGTTGTGTAGGTTGTGCACATCACCAGTATGATGACAGCATCCCGGCCTGCACCCTTTTGAAAGCGGTACAGCAGCAGTTACGTGCGGCTGCCTTATCGACGCCGGTAATGCACCTGAACCGAGACACACCGTGCACAACACACACCTGCAGAAACCTACCGCACTGTGTCAGTGTGAGTACAGCATGGCCCAGCAGCACAGAGGAGACGCTATCTGTGTTTCTGTGGGGCCGGGGGGGGCAGCAGCTACAGGCAACAGATAAGAGGATTACTCCGTTATTATCTACCCCAGGGCCTATTACCCCGGGGCAGGGGATCACGGTTAAAGAGGGCAGGACCTTGGTTTCTCCCCCTCGACTGCGGGGGAAGCTGCTCACATAGTTGGAGTGAGGCGGGGTCGCGCCACGACACCCATGACGTGTTACAGCACAAGGATCCTGATGTGCGACCTCGCTCTGCCGGCCTATCCTTCCTCCTCCCTTCGTCCAGACACACCGTGGATGGAGCCTGATATCTGGATGTGGCTGGACGTGGAGGGCAGTGTGCTTTTGGTCAACGTGTTTGACATATTTAGTGGAAATATTTTGTTCCAAAATGAGAAAAAAGTGACATTTGATAAAAACCACTCATGCAAAGATGTTTTCTGCTGTGAGTGAAGTTTAATTTTCAGTGAAAGTTTTTCTTATATAACGAAACCAAAACCCTGAACCTAAACCAAAGTAGTTTTATTTGATTTTGGCACAGTGATTCTGACTGCCATGCAGGTCTGGAACCAATCAAGCAACGACACACACACACACGCACACGCACACGCACACGCCACACACACACACACACACACACACACACCTAGGAAGCCAGTCTTTCAGAGTGCAACCTGTGTGGGCGATGGAAGCGCCGCTCTCACTCTGACTTAAACAAAGACATCAAGAGTGTTGGTGTCTGCACGTCAAGACTGAACAGATAATTACTGTCATTCAGGCAGAAAGCTCACAGTGAGGGAGGTAATGAGTGTGTGTGTGTGTGTGTGTGTGTGATAAACGTACACCAGCTCCATCTAAGGCTTCATCTCAGACACAGAAAAGCGTCTTTCCAATGAGTGAGCATGTAGAGCTCAAGGACAGTTTGACAGAACGTGGTGATGAAGAACGTCGGCAGCCATGTGGGGAAACTTAACATTAACATTTAGCTGACACACTTCTGAATGAAGCGAGCCGGTGGGGGTCCGGGGGGTTTGACAGGACACGTTAGTTCTTTAACAGATAGGCCACCCTGGCACCACAAACAGGGTTTGGGCTGCAACACAGGAGGGGTTTGTGACAATGCTGGCTTCGGTTATAGACAATAAATCCTAAACATCAAGGTATGAATGTGTTGGCAAGGGCAAGACGGTGTGGAGGCAGGGAGGCTGGGGCTGCAGGGTGGACTAGCATAACAGGAGGACCTGCGTTAAAAGCCTGCATGTCAGCAAAGCATGCAAGATCCTGAACCCCCAGCAGCCCCGGGGGCGTCGTTCTGTCAGGAAAATACTGATCAATGCAGTAACACAGGCAGGGCGTTGTGACTCTGTGGTGGTGTTGGTGCAAACAGGCTTACTCCCACTACAACACATTACAGGCACCAGGTGGCTGCTTATTAACCTGGTGGGCATCAGGCCGTGCTGTCGGGAAACCGGTAATGTGGACAGTTTCAATTTAACAACCACGTCATTAAGTTGGCGTCTGTCTATATTTACTTTTTTACATTTCAGGCATTTAGCTGACACCATTATCCTTAAAGTGCAACAGGAAAAAACTTAAAGCTTAAATTACAGAACCGCCGACATTACAAGCAGCCAGGAGTGAGACGTGAGAAGGTGACAGTACCTGAAACAAACATCCTACAGTCACCAGGTACTGTACGCTAGGCCAAGAGGAGCGGTGAGAAGAGGTAAAGAGGTTAGCCAGGAGGGAAAATATGGAAGAGGAGGACGTGATTTAAGGGGAAGCTGCCCCTAAACTGACCCCTCTCAAGGAGCTCTGCCACTTCTCTTCACAAACGTCGTAAAAAAAAGAAATCCTTTTTTTAGTCCCTCAAGCAATTCAACTAACAGAAAAAAAGCTGACAAGGACAAAGACCAGGCCGGTTCGGAAAACTGGTCCCATAAAAATATAATGCAGCAACTCGTGATGGAGGCATGTTGAAGGGAGAGGGAAAAGCTTGAACATGTGGGGGAGGAGCTTGTGACCCTCGATCGAGAGCGAGGGAAAACACAGCGATGGGGGGGGCGGGTCTATCTGGGAGCGATGTGTGGCGGAAAATGAAATTTCCTGTCTCCCTTTTTACAAGGCGAGCGACCTCTGACCTCTGGGTGGCTCTCTCCTCCTATTTCTCCATTAGTGGAGGAGACAGACGTTCACAACACACACTCACACACACTTACACAAAGGCACTTATAATCTCTTTCTGAAGCTGCCCTCCCCCGACACACACACACACACACACACACACACACACACACACACACACAGGCGCTCACTGTCCAACAGTCAATATTTTCTGAAGGATGGCCTCCCTTGAGAACGAGCAGGCAATCTGAGGGGGCCCCTGCAATGAAAGGGCCCGTGATTGCATTCGACCGTAGCCCTTACAAAGATGTCGTACATCAAACGGCAACAGATAAAAAGCCGTCCGCGGCGAGTTAATCAGCAGAGTGGCTTTCATGGTCGCGCCGCCATTTGTCTCAATATCAGGAGGACGGCAGGCGCCACCGTCTCTCGTTAAAAACAGCATCGATGCAGATGAGCGCAGAGCCGCGTTGAGGCGCTCTCACAGGCTGCTGCACGGCGGCAAGGGAGTTTATCGTGGGCAATACTGCCTGACCTTGAGAGCAAGCTAGATATGTGTGTGTGTGTGTGTGTGTATAGATGTGTATGTGTCAGTGCTTGTGCAGTATATTTGTATGCTTTCACGTGTGTGTTTAAGTAAGTATAGGTGGCAGCTGCAGCCCCGCCCCCCACCCCCCCCCCCTCCATTTGGCTGGTTCAGTTGTGGGGAACCAGGCCAATTTTCCTTCTGAGTCACGGTGGAAACGCCTGCAGGAGAGGAGAGGAAGAGGTCCTTGAAGCATTTGGCATACCTGCCGCCTCATACGCCGGCTGAGAACAAGGCTTAATCACGACAGCCGCCGACTCTCGTTTCTGACCTCTCGTACCGGCCGCCGCATTTCAATCAAATGAATAACCTCGCCCCAACAGATGCCGGTGAAACACACACAAAGATCAATGATGGGACAAGGTGTTTAACCCTGACGAGACGCTTGCCAAATACTCAAAAATGCACAGTGAGCCACTTGAGAGACTTTCCCTTGGACGAGGATTAGCAGTGGAGATTAGTGCTTCGCAATATGGATGAATCCTGTGATTGTTATATGAATTGTGATGCATGTGGACACTGATTTTTCTACATAATCTTTTTCAGCAACTAAAAAAATGCTTACAACAATTGTTTGGGTGAAGGAAAGCGTGATGCCAATTAGATCTGGTCACTGGATCAAATAAAATAATTTCTATGGCATGCAAGTTGATTTTTAGTTTAGCTGATTTTTAGTTTTTAGTTTAGTTTTTAGATTTTTAGTGATTTTTAGTTTAGTTGATTTTTAGTTATTTTTAGTTATTGTTTGAATACTTTTCCCTGTGAGAAGAAGTTGCAGTCTATTGCCAGTTGGAAATTGTAGATATTGTGATTCAAATACCTTTTAAATGAACTCTGCAGCCCCGGTGGAGAGAGACAGACAGACAGACAGACAGACAGACAGACAGACAGACCTCTTGGTGTCGGTGCTGTAAATTAGTTAAATAACTTCAACTTCAAATGAACTTGAATGAACTTGAATGCTTTAAAAGGTAAAGTCATTTAAGCGAGACTGAAACATCGCCTTCTACTGTGACTGTTTTTTATTTGTCAATGTCAAAATATCCCACTGAGGATTATAGACACACACGAAATAGCAAACTTAAATGTTGTCGCTTTTTGTTTTGTCTATTTTTAGCATTAGCAACAGCTTTCATTATTAGCAGTAACTTTCCTTCCTTGCATACAGTTAGCATTTGGTATGCTACAGGAGTTGTGACATCCTTTCAGGCTCGATTATCTTCAAGGCTGAGACATCCTGGGGGAATTCTCCGTCCACACCTCACCGGCTAGACCGCCATCCCTTTGTTCTCAGGACACGTCGGCCCAGGGCGTCAACATCAATGTGTCAGTCCACATTGACATGACCGCCTGACACTACTTCCTTCACCTATAAAATACACGCAGGGCAAAGTGACCCACTGTAAATATTAGACTTGCCAATATTTACAGACTCAGACTGAGGCCGTGACTGAGGCCGTGACCCCTGACCTTGGCATCTCTGAATCAGGAGATTGTACTGAGCTAATACATGAACTGTACTCATACTGCACTGTATGTGAGGTCCTGTTGTACTTGTACTATCTTAGCCTGTTAGAGGTCTGTTGTCCTCTGTGTGTACCTGTACCTGTACTGCCGTTAGCCTGTTAGAGGTCTGTTGTCCTGAACTCTGTGTGTACCTGTACCTGTACTGCCGTTAGCCTGTTAGCGGTCCTGTTGTACCTGGTCTATACGCCAGCATGCAGTGTGTTACTATCTTAGTTTTGTCTCTGCACCGATGCCACCAAGACAAATTCCCGCGCACGTATTGCACTCGCTCGAGTACAAAGATTGTGATTTGATGCATCAAAATATGATTCTGCGCGTACACACACATCCAGACATGCACATCCCGCCACAGTTCCCAAAGCTACCGCGTCCTTGGGAGATCCAAGTTGCGCCGAGCTGTTCATCAGACATCTGCTGAGCGCCTCATCATGAAAGCGCCGAGGTTTATTCCCCGACGTCGCCGTGCCAAGAACAACTGGCAGGCGCCAAAAAACCCTCCGCTCTGCCACCAAGGTTAGGTGAATGACAACACAGTTACTGAGACACAAGAGGAGGATGGGTAGGCTTCAGAGTGGCTTCCATCGGTCTATCCTTTTCTCTCTCTCTCTCTCTCTCTCTCTCTCTCTCTCTCTCTCTGCCTTCGCTCCTCGCATTCAAGCCTCACTTTCAAATACCTTGAATTCCTAGCTGACTCTTTTGCTTGTTTCTCTCACAGCTTTCCTTTTTCCAAGCACTCACACAATGCACTAAAACACTGTTCACCTCCCTGCATCCTCTCTCTCACTTAAGAACAGAGGTGAGCTAATGCTGTCTCTGAATTATTAATCATCAAGACAACAAGGAGTCGTAGGCGCTGGGAATAATCTGATGGAAGGTCAAACAGGGGCCTCGGCTGGCCCAGAAACCCAATCCAACCGCCCTTTATCTCCTCTCCACCTTCCTCTTCACCGCTGCCCTAATCTGGCAGAGACACAGAGGGAGGAAGGTGGGAAGAGAAGGTGAACGGAGGATCATTACCAGGGCATTCCCATCGCAAGAAACCAGTTTCCAGATGTCCGTTCATTTTCTGCGACCTAGAAAAACGTCAGTGGATGTTGAACACAGGTGCTTAGTTTCCCGACGTTCCCGACGTGGAAAAGTTGGCAGTCGACATCAACCATCAGCAGCCAATCACGCATGAGCGCTGCTATACGTCCAAGCTATCGCTGCAGCGGTATTTAAGGGAAAGCTGGCAATCGACAGTAGCACTGCGATGCGCTCGCTTGCTGTCTGAAGGCAGATTTAGGTGTCTAATCATGCACAGTAATTGCCAAACCTGCCTGCAGAGATGGAAGAGAATCAGCATGACATCCTGTAGATTAATTGTCTGCATTGTGCAGTGGGAAAGTACATTTGCATCAATGCTTCAATTCCTAGACCAATAGTAAGCAAGGGCCAGAGCCTCAGTGACTCTGTAATATACTGTAAAATGCTAGAAAAAAGAAATAACTCCCTGGGAAATGTACTCCCAAAGAAAGTGAAGTAAATGCAGCACAATGGCGAGTGATTTCAGGATTTTCAAAGCTGTTCCTGTCGGAGATGGCAAACACATCACATTTGGTTCTCACAAAAATAACAAGGAAATAAAATGGGCATTTTTTACAACGACAGGATGTTGTTATTTTGTTTGTTTAGTGTTTTTGACACAGGAAAGAGATTTGTAAGAGGAAAAGCAAAAGGGAATTTCACTGAAAGAAGAGTGGCACAGTGCAGCCGGCCCATAACCCAGAGGTCGACAGACTGAAACAGCTCTGTGCTAACTGTGTTGTGAACAACAATTGCTGGAGGCTAGTCAAGTGATCGGAGACCCTCCGGTAACCAAAAGGTCACAGGTTCAGTCCCTGCTACAGCTACGTGTCTCTGTGAGATAAAAATACAAGGTAGTTAGAAAAGCCTCTGAGACCCGACCGGCTTGGATCTCAGATTCTCAAAGAAACACTGTGGACAACGGTAGACCGACAACAAGATCAACTACATGACGAGGACTATGAAAATGAATTATACTCGCCCTGACGCAGAAGAGGAAATCAAAAGGGAAGAGAAATGTAAAAATGTAAGAGTGGCTGCTCATCTGGTCACTTAAAGCAGCAGTTTCCAAACTTTCTTAATATCAGTTCCCCCCATTTAGGAACCGACTCTGAAAAGACAGAAATGCGCGTCCTGGCTTACTGATGATGGGAGTATAACAGTGGTGAGAGCCTCTGATCTGCTATCTGTCAAATGAAACAACCCTTATATTAAACCACTTCACATTTTGCTAGGGAGCCCCCTGGGACTTCCTCAAGGACTTACTTTGGGAACCACTGTGGCCACCCACGCTCACAAGCCCTAATCGGATGGGATTAGTATGACTGGAGGAGCCTGGGTAATGCAGATTTCAGCGCCGTCATTCAGTGATTTCAGTCGAACAAGGTTGCTTGTGATTATCAGGGGGAGTGCATCCCCATGGGAGCGATAGTTACAAGAAAAATACCCTCCTGTTTTCACCAAACGCCCACACACCCTCGTCACTTCTAGGACTGTCAGATTGATATTCTCTGCTTGATGGAAAGAAAAATAAAACAACCTTGTTTGTTTTAAAAATACATTTCCAGCTTTGTTGAGTGCTCACAATCTGATCACAAAATTGTAAGCCATCTGATCCCTTGCAATTTTTCTATTGCTTTGATACTTTTTTGTGTTGAAAGCTTGTAGGGGAATGTTCTGATGTGTATATCAAAATAAAATGCCTCCTCGGTACATTTGGGGGAACAATATTGTGTATGTACAATGTAAAGAGTTGTCCTGTACTACTTGTTTTAGTGCTATTTAGACAAAGATTACAATAGAATGTGTAGGTGAGGGTGTTGGGACCGAAGAGATAAAGGCTTTTATTATCAATAACAGCCCAACTGCAGCTTCTGTCTGAATCCATGTTTCAGGTTGTGATTAAATGCTGACGTCAGTCTGCAGTGGTCCAGGTAACCCGTCACCCCGCCTCCATCACACCTGACGGGACACCCTGCATCCTGCCCGGGGGGGCAAGATCAGGTGTTAAGCCCACTCAATGGCTGGGCATGCCTCAGGCCTGTAAACGCTTTTAAAGCTGCACTAGGAAAGATTTAGATCGTCTTACTAGCCCAAATCAGGAAGCAGAAAAGAGAGCGTTCCATCGCCACTAACTGAGACCCTGTAGATTCACACTGTTTAAATCAAATTCTGGTGTCAGGTATGGGCATAGGCGGGAAATCTTGGCGCACAGGAAGTGACAAATCGAGTGAAAGAGTGAAAGAGTGAAATCCAACACTGTGTCTCCTAAACAGCAGCGAGGACACTACAAAGTCAGATCTGCCTCTCTTTGGTGTAAAGCATCACAGACCAGCCGGGTTGGTAAACGTAATCATTCTCTGTGCAGTTTCCTGATGTCACATGACACATGACTTCTGGGTATTGAAGTTTCCTCTCGGCGCCATTTGGAGCCGCAGACGTGCAAAACGACCCAGCGCAGCTTTAAGTAAGCAGCAGAGCATCCACAGTATGCAGAACAGATACGTGAGAGGGAACGTTGAGGGCCCTGAGATGTATGGGATGCAGGGCGAGCTGCAGGGAGGGATTCCCCAAGGGGTCCCTGGCCTGTCAATAGGCTACAGCCTTTCTCCCGGATTCCAGACTCGCCGAGAGACGAGCCATCCATCAGACCTCAACTCACACTACATGAGGCTGAGGGGGAAAAAACTGGATGATTAATGTGCCTGCTGTGCGGTCAGTCTCTTTCTTCAGCACACACACACACACACACACACACACACACACACAGAGAGGTAGAAGCTCTACACATACATGCACACACATAGGTATTCACACACAAGCAGAAATTCAGGTGTGCACATACTTGCACACACACACTTAGACCTATCACCACAGATATATACTGGAGGCCATACGCGCCGGGGAAGGCCGATTAAAAAAGAAATGAATAAATACATGTATTAAAAAACTGCATCTTTTAAAAAAAAAACAAAAAAAACCGCATCTATTTATTCTATTATTACTTATTATTATCGGTGAACGTTTTAACTACAAATCGCATTATCCAATTAAACGTGTTACAGCTCTGTGTGTGTGTAGGCTACGTTAAGGGGCGTGGTCACGTAGCCAACTGCCAATGTAACGTTAGAGTCGGCTAAACCAACGTTGTTCCATCACGTAGCTACTAGCTAGCGACACAGCAAGTGTGAAACACGGGTGATGATCGGGTAAAAACTTACGAATTTGAGAGATACCGAGTGTAAAGACAGTCAAAGTGAGGATCCACCACCAGTGATGAATTTGTAGCAGAGCAGTGTTGCATTTCGTTTCGGTGTGTGTCTACGTTGACAGATGACAGCAGCCTGCACCACGGTAATTACTAAAGCAAGCGCAATAAAAGTGATTTTGTGACAATCTTCACCTTGGTGGTATTCACTTAATTTGAGCACCCACTGGCAAAAACATAAATCGGCGCCTATGGTGGAGGCTTCCTGCAGGTGAGAAATGCCTGGGCTGAACTTCTTTCCTGGCTAACCTTAACCTCCACAGTGCACGGAGCGGTACTGACTAAAGAGTGAGACAGCATGCCTTTATTTATAAGAGGCCCTGCTGAGCCAACTGGAAGCATCAGAGCACAACGAGAACACACAGGGAGTTGTTGAAGTCACAATTTACACCTCGTGATGAGCGTAGTGCAATCTATCAGCTCTTGAATTCAAAGTGACGTGAAGGGTTTCATTCCAAAAGGCTACATCCAATTTGAAATACTTTTTTTCCCCTTTAATTCAAGACTCACCTGAAGTCAAAACCCATTTAAATGGTCTTTTACATGTGGAGTGAGTTCCGTGACCCTCGGGCCCTTGAAACGTCTTACATAGTAAACATGTTAAAGACGTATTGTTCAATTTTAAACATGGATATCGGTGAGAAAATAACGTTCACTGAAATGACCTTCCTGGTTTTTTTTGCAGATGACAGCAGGGTACAGTGTGGAAACCTCACATCCTATGGTTTCATTCCTTTGACATTGAAAAGCTTCCTTTTGAAAACAGGCCTTCTGAATGGAAGCCATGAGAGTTTTGACGTTAAAAACAAATCACAATCACACAAAAAAATACTGTGAAAATAATTCTGATAGGAGCATTTGATTATTGCTGCGTCCTCTCTCTCGGTTCCCCTCCTTAAATATTTCCATTTTAGATTTGACAGGGGTCCAGGCACCTGCACAATAAAGCTGTCCTCCACTTCTTCCCTAATGGACTTGTCCAAGTTCTCTCGTCAATACAATTGAATGAATACAATGAGGATCCGGTCCATTGAAGAAGAACAGCGTGGTTGCCATTAAAAGCTCCCCACTCAAGTGGATTCATTTTTGTCTGGCCACAAAGGATGCCAGTGGGCTCATAAGCTGCACGCTAATACAACCACAGATCAATGCGGCTGTGAACGCTCTGAAGGTATTGTTGTATTGGTTGAATTTACAGGCCTGGCGCAATGGATGTGGTTTAGGGTGGACTGGAAGGCCACACACCCTCTGATAGTACTATCTGGTGTGATTAATGAGTATCTGTGTGTAGTGCTTATATGAAGAGACAGCAATAGAGCAATAATCTGGAGTTATGACCAGGATTGGCGTCAGTTCCCAATTAATACACAATTACTGTATACTCAATTCAGGGAAAGGGTTGTGATCACAGTTCAGAAACTGGGAATCTTTCGCCATTAAAAAGTAAATTTATAAAGAAACCATTGAGGATGAATCTATTATTAGTGAGTAAGTTGCTGTTTCAATTTCAAGTTTGAAATGATCAGAATCTGAGTTTTACAATACGACCTCCAAATGACGGCTGGTTAGCTGCCAAAAATATCAAAAAGCTTTTATTTTGTGAAAAAAAGGTTGCTTCACTTGTCATCAAGTCATGTGTCAAGAACGTTCTTAAATGATCTCAATATCAGTGTCGTGCTCTGCCTTGTTATGATATTGTGACTTATTTCCAGAAAATTCAGGTCAGAAGAAAACCTCAATACAAATAAATGTACTTAACGATTTTATCTCATATTGAGTCTTAAAATCTTGTTTTTCTCAAAACAAATTGCCAGTGGGGTGAGATCATTCCACGATGCACTTTCACCTGTTTCGAGGGTTTTAAGTAATAAGACGTCATGACTCGCTACAAACAGCGATAAACTATGACCTCCATCCCGCCAGGCAAACAACCGCCAATGAAAACCAAAATCAATGATACTTCATAAAAGCATTAATTTATTTGTTTTCCTTGAAAGTCCTGATCCTGACTGACTGACATGAAGACCATGAATTTACATCATGAAGGTTCACGCCCTACTGAGGTGGATGAACAGTTCATGTGACGTTAACCTACATCCCACGTAGGGATTACAAGACTAGACGACTAGTTAAGATATTTCCTCTTGCCTGGAGAAAAAACATGATTTTAATAATGTATACACTTGTTAGAGTAATAATTCACAAAGTCTGATTTTGTGGTTTTGTATGAGTGACATCTCTGCGGTGTTTCTCGCTGCACTACCCAGAAATCACTTGGCAATCAAGGCAACGTCCCCTGGATCTTCTGCTAATGAAGTTTGAGTTTCTGCCGTAGCGACGTTTCATATGAAAATGTTCCTCTTGATTCTTCAGGAAACACTACCCTGACCCTTCCTCTTAACCTTGCATATTTGTCGGCAATTATTTGTATGAGCTCTTGTTTATTGGCTCTTGTTTATTTGATACACTTATTTGATGTAGCTCTTGCTCATTTGATTTTCTTATTTGTCTCATTTGTTTAAGAAAAAGTAGGTTGCTAACTTATTGCACTTTTACTTTGACGCTAGTTCTGCTCTTAGTTGCTTGTTTAGGAAGGAGATGCACTTCTGATTTCTGGTGACTAGTAGTTTCTTGCCTACCTATGTTGAATGCACTGATTGTAAGTCGCTTTGGATAAAAGTGTCTGCTAAATGACTGTAATGTAATGTAATGTAATGTAATGATTAATTTAAGACTTTCGAGTTAGACGCATCGGAGCCGCTATTGGAAATAAATTCCCGCCGTTATCCAGGTCGAAGTGGTTTTTGAGGCCCTTCTCTGTTTCGCTGTCCCAGTCAGGGCGGGGCTCCGCTGGCCCCGGGCCCCGGACCATCAGTCAGCCTGATGTATGGGTCCACAGGGCACAAATGAAACCTGTCACAACAAGGGTAATGATGTCAGAGTCACTATAGCTCACCGCTGGAGGAGCGGAGGGAGGGAGAGGAGGAAGAGGATGCAGGGAAGAGGGGAGGGATGGAGAGAGGGAAGGGAGGGAGGAAGCAGGAATAGGAGGGAGGATGGAGGGGAGGGAGGAAGGGAAGTGGAGGGAAATCAAGCGGGAGGGAGGAAGAGGGGGATAGAGGAAGATAGGGAAGGAGAGAGGGGGGAGGAGAGATGTGAGGAAGAGATGGGGGCGAAGAAAGAAGAGAAGGAGGGAGGGAAGGGAGGGGAGAGAGAATCCCATCTCTTGTTCTTCTCTGACCTTGGGTGCAGGAGGGGAGAACAAGGTGTGTGTGTGTGTGTGTGTGTGTGTGTGTGTGTGTGTGTGTGTGGTAACCTGAATCTGTCCTGTCCATAAAGGAGTACAGTAGCTGTCATGGACTGTATTTTAAAAGAGCGTGTGTCCTCTCTCTCCCTCTCCCTCTTCCTCTCTCTCTCTCTCTCTCCCTCTCTCTCTCCCTCTTCCTCTCTCTCTCTCTCTCTCTCTCCCTCTTCTTCTCTCTCTCTCCCTCTCCCTCTCTCTCTCTCTCTCTCCATTATCATTGACATCATCCTATCATCCTTCCCTCTCTCTCTGACACCCTCCTCTCCTCCTCCCCCCCCCCCCCAAACCCCAACATCCTCCCTGCCTTCTCCTCTCTGGCAATCTCTCTCCATCTGAAGACGTAGCCCACTAATGGATTGAAAGTCTTGGGGAAGAAGCAAAGAGTCATTTAAAGATTAATGTCAGGCCTGGTATTCTGAAGGGCAGTCGGCCCAGTGTGTGTGTGTGTGTGTGTGTGTGTGTGTGTGTGTGTGTGTGTGTCCGACAGAGGACGTGCACGTGTCAGCTCTGTGAAGATGCCCTCTTCATTATCAGCCATTAGGCAAAAGATTCAGAGAGAGAGCGACGCTGCCGTGATGCAGAGGGTTAGCTGGCCGGCCTGTCAGCCTCTCCTCTGTTCCCACGACTCCATCGCTATTAAAACCAAGGACTTTCATCAATTAGTATACCACACTAGCCCATAAGTACTAATATGCACTTTACTGTCTTTGAGATATGCCTCTATGCTGCACAAAATGTCCCCTTTAAGAAGTAATTCAATCTTGTGTTGAGTCTTAAAGCTGCACAAGGCAGGAGTTTTATGGTAAAGACACCCAGAGGAGAGCGTCCCATCCCTGCTAATTCAAACCCCGTGAATTTGCCCTTAGCTTCAGGTGTCCGATATGGTCACTGGCAGGAAATCTTCTCCACACGCACACAGGAAGTGACTAATCAAACTTTCTCCTAAACAGCAAGCTCTCCGTCCAGAGAAAGCTGGACCTCTTCTCCACCTCCACCACAAACTAAGAAGAACAACACACAGAACACCATTTTCTGATGCCACATTTCTCTGAGTAATGAAGTCCTTCAAACATTCAAAAATTCAGTTATCTCCCTCTGCCACTGGGGGGCGCCAAACTGTGAAGTTAAGCCTAATGCAGCTTTAAGTCTTCGTAAAAAACAAGTTGAAACAAATGATGCCAAGTGGGGAGATAACTCCTCCTGTTGACCCCAATACAAATCAGCTTATTTCAAGAATTTACCTGGAAAAGTGCCAATATCTTTAGGTTGATCGCTCCACTTCTTTCAAAATGCAATCATTTGTTTGAAAACTATTTTTTGGTTGGTTTGTAATGGAAACAAGTGGAATTATCTCAGACTATTGGAGGATTTTAACACTTAATGAAGATTTTAACACTTAATGAAGATTTTAACAGGGTCAGTGGAGTCGTGATGATGTAACGGGTGTTGTCTACATCTCTTTGTTGATCTTTGTTGTCCTTGATCATTTTAAGATGCATAAACACTTTTAACATTTTAACAAAAAAGACCAAAAGACCAAAAGCAGTGAAAGAGAGAGTAAATTTCCTTGCAGTGACACGACGATAAAATAACCCACCTCGTCTAGCGTGGGCATACAGCATCACAGTACGGCACAATCATTAAGACTTCAACTTCCTTTCTGAATGTACCGGTGGAAGGAGAGGTAATCTGTGTGACTGTTACCCAATAACGTGGAGATAAAGGAGAGGAGCTTCTTCATTGCTCTCTCAAGCGACTGATCATTCCAATTCTTTCAGCGGTGGAAATGGAGGATGGACGTTCATATCAATTTTCTAATATTGTACAGCGAACGAATCCGAGGGGCAGACACACACACACACACACACACACACACACAGCAGAGAGAGAGAGAGAAGTAATTACATCAGTCCAGGACATGCAATGATATCACACACACTCGCACAAACCAACACACACAGATATGCATGCACGTGCACACGCAAACACACACATACAGGGCAATGACATCGTGAACAACACACACACACACATGCATGAACATCCCCCCAGCACACACACACTCCTACACCCCCTCCCACGAGCACACACACACTCCGACATCCTTTCCACGAGCACACACACACTCCGACATCCTTTCCACGTGGACATACATGCTGCGTATGGACACACACACACACACACACACACACACACACACTGGTCACAACCGCAAGACACAGAAAGACACTTTGCACATCGGCGGCGTTGCTCTGCAGCCAGCAAAATAAATATTTAACAAGCCCGTCTGATGCTCATAATCGCTTCTAAGAACAATAGACGAAAACAAAGAGCGGTGGTGAAGCGCTGCAGCCAGAGGTTAAAGCCACATCTCACAGCCCGGCAGGCTGAGGGGGGAGAGAGGGGGAGGAGAGGGGAGGGAAGAGAGGCACTCAGGGTCATGAAAAATACATGACAGGTGACTATCAGTGTTAACTGCGACTGCCGTTTGACCCGGGCATCCGATACAGGGTCACGCCACTGGCTGCGCACTTTACGTCTAAATTTGGACGCTGGCATGCAGCCAGACAGTAGCTTACCGTCTCTGTGACATGAATGACTGGGGAACCGTACAGGAGGACAAGGTTACAAGGTTACAAGGTTACAAGGTTACAAGGTTACAAGGTTTATGTGAAATAGGTTCCCCTGTTTTTAAAATAACCCTTTTTAAATGTGTGATCAACCCACCAACTATAGTTTGTTCTACCTAAATGTGCAGCCTCATCATTCCTCTGTGTGGTTTTTGAAGGCCTACTACACTGATACCGATGTTTTACCGATATTCAACATCTTAAAATGTGTCCTCTTCCATGTCAAAACATTACAAGTGTTTATCGTTATTTTAGGATTATCAGCTTTTGAAAGAAAATTCCACCATCAGATCCTCTTCCACTGTTACATATCCTCAATCTGTGATGTTCAACACATTCCAGGAGTGTTGTTGTCTACTTTCCCCCAACCTGCCTCGTCTACTTCCACATGTCCTACATTTCCCAGAATGACTTTCAACATCTCCCACAGAACTTGCCTGGGCAAGAAAGCAAGGTCTCGAGTCGAGGAAAAGCAAAGTCCAAACACACGTCTTGTAGCTGCATTGCATTCTGGTCTATCTTGGCTGCTCTCAGTGGAGAAATTGGTCTCTCTCCTCTTCTACCATGGATTTCTCCCTGTGTTGAGTGTTGAACATCGAACATGGTGCATCTACAAAGAAGCTCTTTGATTCTCAGGGAGTGACACCAAAATGTGACCAGTTTATCCAGAAGGAACAAGAAAAATACACCACCAAACAACAAAATGGAGCCAGGACTGTACGGTACATCACCACACTGGGATAAATAAATGAAGAATTCATTTACAAGACACATAATTGAACAATTCAATGAAAAAAATGATATATCGGTCTAACCCTGATGCTGACAGTCATGCTGGGAGAGCGTCTTTGAACCGAAATGAGAGTGACAAGAGAGAGCTGGGATGACAGGAAACACAGGTTGTGAGGCAGATTCAAACCCACAACCCTCATTAATGTCATTCATTTCTCCATCAGGGAGGCAGCCAACACACAACCATCAACCACCATCAAGTCATTTCAACACATTTCAGCACAACTCCTGAGACCCGGACTGCTTCATTCGAGTTTTGTCCCAAAATAAGGAATCTGCCATTTGAAAACACCGACTCATCCAAAATGCTTCACAAAATGAAAACAGGTTATTGTGCTCATTGGAGGACGGCAGGTAACAGAAGTTGACGAAATAAAACAATAATCAGACTTGGGGTAATGATTTTGTCTAATGTAGTGGATGTATAACGCTTCATTTTGTTATTTACAAATCAAGCAGATGAAACTTTTGAAGTCAGAGCTGGGGGAGGCGGCGGGAGGGGAGGGTTGAAGAGGCAGACGTGAATAACGAGACGAAGAAAAAAGAGGAACGGCGAAAAAACAGACAGGCAATCAGCGGGGAATGGGATGGTGTTGAGCTGGAGGAGGAGGAGAGCCACAGGCAGAGAGAGAGAGAACGCTAGGAAAGGAGAGAAATCAAAAGAGAAAGAAAGGTAGAGGGATGTACAGAGGGAGGGAGGGAGGGCGGGAGACAGATGGAGTGAGAGAGCAAGACAGATAGTGGAGGAATGAGAAGCAGAAGAACAGAAGGGAGAATTCGACTGAAATGACATGAAACAGGGCCAGGCAGCGAACCAGCCAGAGGAGGCTTTTCTTCTCCTGTCAATTAAAAAGGCACTTTACAAAAGGTACACAGGGAACAGCAGGAGGAGGAGGAGGAGGCAGGGGAGCTGGTGGGGAGGCGGTGGTGGGCGGCGGAGGTTGACATTTAACCTCACCCCGTCCTTCACCCGTCCTTCTCGCTGAGTGTCTGACAGCTAACACCCTGGATGCAGCAGACTAGCCTGGCCGTCAAAAGTACAGCGATGTAACGTAGCGTCATTTTGATCATGGGAAGCAGGAGGCGGTGCTCACGTGACTGAAACAGGAAGTAGTCATTGAGCTAGCCTTCAATTTCAGAGATCTGGGTTCAAGTCCTGACTCAAGACAGAAAACGTTTTTCCTATTAAACCATGACCAACGCCTGAATCAAAACTTGACCAAATCGTTTTAGCTGCCTAACCTCAACCAAAGCAGTTTTTGATTTTGGTGCATGCACAGTTATGCGGCTGGTAGATATAATACAATATAGTACAAATCAATACAATATCTACGAGGTGAGGTGAGAAGAAAACACGTCTTCCGTCTCCGGTAAGACGAATCAAAATGATGAAGAAGCAGAGGCGAAAAAATCGACAGTCCAATTCGGGTTTATCAAAGGTCTGACCGATGTATTTGGAGGGATGTCGGCTAGGGTTGCTTTTTTGTCTCCGGGCCTCAGCGTAAAAGAGAAAGAGAGGGATGGGGAGAAAATAGTAAGAGAAAGAGGAGGACTCAGAAGAAGGAGGGTAGCAGAGTGGGATGGAGAAAGAGCCTGAGGAAGGAGGAAAAAAAAGAGATAAGTGAAAAGTGGGAGAGAGCAAAACAGAGGGAGACATGGAGAGAGAAGCAGGGAGGCTCGCCTCTCGTTAGCTGGCCTGCCACACTACGCCGCCACGCCGCCATGCCGCCATGCCGCCATGCCATCATGCCGCCATGCGCCTCCCAAGGACGTGAATCCAACAGAGGCAGCCAGCTCGGCCTGCCAGCGCTTAGCCGGGCCTCACCAACAACCAGCCCCGTATTTGTCACTTCCTCTTCTCCCAACAAAGCGACAGCAGAAAAAAAGTAGAAGCTTAAAGTAGACCTAGCTCCTCCTCTCCCTCAGCATCCTTCCCGCTTCACCTTCAGCGGCTGGTTGGAGATAAACGAGCCAACCGACCAACCGGAAAAAGGCAAACAAACAAGGAAACTGGATGCAGGGGTGAGGTAGAAGTCCCCCTCTCTTATCCACTTACAAAGAGTGCAACAGTAGAATAAGCTCCTACATCACCAAAATAATAGACCACCAGTAGTAGAGAGAGATTCAGGGCTATATCACCCTGACAATACTCTTGGGAATGATCACATGAGAGGAGTAAGAGCTAAAGAGAGATATAATGGAGAGCAATTGGGGTGAGTAGAGGAGAGAGATTCAGTACAAGCCTACGACAGAAGACAGGGAATCACTGCTGTCCTGAATGGAGTGAGAAGGTCAATTCACCAAAGGGGACCCAGGATGGAGAACAGGTAAGAGCAGGTGAAGCTGTGGATGACCGGGCATGCAACATCCTGCAGTACTGTATACAGTGGTAGTCATTGTAGACGGACCCCCTACATGCATCCATCCTGCATCTATTGTTCTACAGCAGAACCAAATCTATATACTGTAGCAAGAACAACCGACTAGTTCCCAGACCAGTCTTTGTAACTTCTGACGGATAAAGAGAGCAAAGTGGATTTTTTCAAACAATTCTTCTTGGGAATGGAGCCAGAGTGCAGCATTAGTCCAGGAAGCAGCATTCAGTAAAACAAGAAGGGGGGGGGGGGGTGGGTATACTGGCTGCATCTGGATGGTGAATATGTGACAGGTATTTCATCGCAGGGCAAGGATGACTTGTGTCAGGGCTTAAGGCTGAAAGGGTTTGTATCTGGACATGGCAAAAGTATGCTAAGCTCCTCCGAGCCTCAGAAGCTCTCAATCATCCTCCCTCCTCCTCCTCCTCCTCCTCCTCCTCCTCCTCACCCTATATCTCTGGGATTATGAAACTCCAAAAAAAGCCACTTGAATTCCTAACATGCCATAGATTACATCCATTATCTATGATCCACCTACACTGCCGGACAAGGCACACCAAACACACAGCGGGCCCACGGAGGCCCACCCATACTCTCAGATAAGCAGCAGCCATTTTGAACCATTGACTAAGTGCTGTTATCTTAGTTAATGAACCTCGCTATCTCCCCCTCGTGAAACATTATTCCCCCTCGCCTCGAAAATGAGAAAATGAGGCAGAGGCAGCTGAAGACGGATGTTTTTCTCCTCTTCTGCTGCCCCCCCAACGTACAGGAAGTCAACACGCCGTTAGCGCTGGGAGTGCGTCTGGGTTTCTACCATTAAGGACCGCTATCGAGCTGGCCGCTGGAGGAAACACAGGTTTGTTAATCAAGCGAAGGCAAAACAATTACTAGAATCCGATAATCAATGGCTCCGGACAAACAATAAATCCTGTGTGACTGCTCCTGAGAACGAGGAGAGACGGGGAAATGGGCCCTACTAATTAAATGGAAGCCTCCTGGTATGCTATCGTTAGCTAATAGCTACACACCGTTTAGCCCATCTGATTAGGCTGTGAGACACACAGATGTAGTAGCCATTACACAAGTTTTTACTGCACGGCTGCTGAATTAAAGCAGCACTTTGACTCCGAAGAGCTGGGAAAAACATGGGTTTGTCTCTTTTTTTTTTCAGCTGCCAGAAGTTAGAAAGCGTGGTCGGGTGACGAGTTGCTTCAGAGTTTTGTGTTACAATACACAAATTTGGTTTTACTGTATAACATTCAAGAGTGAATTGTCTACAGCGTTCATTTAAAGGCAAGATAAATGCATGTACAGTACTAACGCAGCATAGATGAAGATATATAGCATGGATAGAGATGTATAGCATGTAGGGGAACCTCTACAACGGCCATCACTATATAGGGTATGAAAGCTCACATCACAAGAGGGGGCAGACATTTCACTCAAAAGGCCTTAACACCTCAGTAATAGCTTTAGGGAGATGTGCATAACCCTGGTGAAAAGACGATTTGCCCTCTCACAACGTGCCAGACCGAATCGCTCCACTGCACAGGTGGAAATCCTGTCTATCTTCCAACTGTCTTCTGTTGGATCGGCGATCTGAATTTGGCACCATGCGTCGGGTGGTAAAGCCTAATAGGGCCCCGGGAATTACAGCGACGGGAGGAGAGAGTGATGCCGAAACACCGAGGGAATCAGGTAAGACAAATCCATCTGGATTCAGGAGAGTGTGAACCACTAATAGCCGAATATAGACCAGGGAACCAGCGGGGGGTCCATGATGTGGAGCGCTGACTGGAGGAACGACATTCTCAGATTATTTCGCTCGTTTCAAATGTAAATCATCTTGTTTCTTGTGACATTATCTTGAGTTATTTGCTGTATTTCATTTAATTTCTGACGACTCAGTGGTCAGATAGTGAGCCTGAATAAAAGACCATATTTCATGGTTAATGTTGAGGAGGTGAAAGCAGCAGATGAATGAAGCCCCCCAGCGCCAGGCCGGCCGGCTGGCATGGCTCCACTTAGCACAACAGCAACCATAACTCTGCCGTGATCAATAGTTCCCCATCGTTCCCATCCTCTAGCCTCCTTCTCTCCATCGCTTCCTTCCTCTTCCCCATCCATACCTCCCTCCTTTCCTGTCATCCCTCCCTCCCTTTCTCACCTAGCTCGCCCCTCCTTTCATCCATCCCTACCTCTGCCTCACCTTTCCCTGCCTTCTCTCCTCCCTCCCTCACCTTCCTCCTCATCCCTCCTACCTCCTTCCTATATTACCACTTTAAATTCCTCTCCTCTTCTCCCCTTTCCTCTCATCTATTCTTCCCTCCTTCATGTCTCTCTCTATTCCTCGCTCCTTCCCTCCCCCATCCCTCTCTCCTTATACTTTTATTCCTCACCTCACATTCCTTCCTCTCCACTCTTTCCCTCTATTCTCTCCATCTCCTCTTCCACTCCTGTTTTCTTCTAATTTCCTCTCATCTATCCCTCCCTCCATCTCATCTCTTCCCTCCCCTAACTCTCTCATCCCTTTCTCCTCATCCCTCTCTCCCTCTATCCCCCCTTCTTGTCATGTTTCTTCCATTTCCTCTCATCTATGCCTTCCTGTACGATCTCCCTCCCTTCCATCTCTTCCTTCTCCTACCCCTTCATCCATCCCTCTCTCTCATCTCTTCCTCCCTTTCCTCTCCCCCTGTATTCCCCCCCTACTTACCTAATATCTCTCCCTATCCTTTTATTCATCTATCCCTCCCTCCATCTCCCTCCATCTACTCCTCCTCACATCCCTCTCCATCTCCTCCTCCCTTTCTCCCGTCCTCCCTCCACCTACCATCCTCTGTTCACAGGTTTCCCAGGGCACATTGTTGCATCCCAGCGGAAGCTAGCGCAGCACTCTGCCATAAATAATTGAGGAGGCCCCACATGGCCGGGCACACTCGGTCTAAATGGATTATTCTTGGAGAGATCAATGCCGGCCTGCGAGGGTTTTATTAGGACCTGCAGATGAAATGTACAAGGCCACCGCCGACGCTCTCCTCTGTCTTAATTCTGCCCCGGCGATAGCGTGACGTTCTCTCCTCCTTCTCACCTCCACCTTCAATCATCCACCCTCCCTGGCGACTGATCCCATCACACCCCCCAGGAGGACCCTGGCCTACAGTACCGTCCTGAATTAAACATAAAGGAATATCCAAGGCAATATATGAATCATTCATTGTTTATTATGCCGGTGACTATGATGCTGGCTAGGACTGCTGGTAGTAGTAAACAAGCGAGACGGCATGTAGTCTTTCCTTGTCGAAAAATCCATCTGCCTCATGGACCCCCGCCGCCGCCACCACCCCACTCGAGAGACATCCCGCAATACTGACTGGAGTACTACTGGAGTTATGTCATAGGCAAGAAACGGGGGAGGTGAAATGTTGCCGTGACCTTCAAGAGTTACAACCCTTGGGGGGGTGGGCGTGGGCTCGCGGCGCGCTAGCCTGGCTAACAACCCTCTCTGAGCTCCTCTCCCCCGGGGAGATTTACACCGGTCTCGTCCAATGAGAGGCTTCTTCATCGTCTACCGCGGAAGACGGCCCCGGCAAGCCTGTCGCCAGGGGTTGGTTTGTTTGTTACTTGATATTTGTCAGATTTGATGGATGGATGAAGAGGAAATGAAGGTACTGTACACAGTGACAGCCATTACGGAAGTCCCCCGTCATGCATAAATCCTGCAGTCGTTCTGTACAGAGCGGTGGCCAATGTAGAAATTGCCGTTCATGCATTTATCCTGCATCCGTCCTGTGTCACTCCTGCAGACTTATGTACTGACTGTTATACAGTAGATCCAGATGAGGATATACTAAGACAAACCACGTAGTCGCCAGGCCGCTCCATGGAATTCCAACAAAACTCTTTACATTTTCCCAAATAATTCTCTTGGTAAAAAAGAAAAACAATTTCAAAATATTGGGACACTACATTGATAACCAGTGAAATCAACTTACCCTCTTGCCAATTCTTTGCTTTAAAATGATCACAATATTGAAATTTAGATGCAAGAACATATTTTATATTTGATAATCATGGATTTATAGTCTGCACTGTCCTAATTCTCTCCCAGCTGGTTCCTGTTATTCATTTTGTGTGGGACACAGAGCGAGATTGTTTTGAGGGCAATATATTTCAGAAGAAAAAAAATCCAGCAAGCCTTCCAAGCAAAAAAGAAAAACATGCTTCAGAAAACTCAGGAGCTGTAACATATTCCTGCCAAGTGAAAAGAGAGCAGGTGTACAGCCCTGCTGCATGCCTCCACCTCAGTTTGACTGGCGGAGATCATCACACATTGCTTCATGAGGTGGAGTGCATTCAGAAGAAGCTTCCAATTTTTGAAAGGGGTGATGAGGTGGAGGAAGCCTGGAACTGGGAAGCCACACCACTAGGTTGGCCCTTAGAAACCTACAACATATTCCTGCTCCTGGCAGAGTGATGGGAGAGAGGGGCCCCAGGGCCTTTCCCCATCCCTTGGAAGAGAGTGGTCTTCATCTCCCCCGTCTTCTCTCTTCCCGACAGCTTGGCTTGTACCAGGAAAATGCAAACACATCAAACCCATTAAAGTGTCAAGCTCCACAGCAGGCCAAAACCAGGTCAGGATGTTCATGGAAAACTTGTGAATAGTGCATTTTTTTGCCCTCATTCTGGCAGTCAAGACTTACTGTAAAGAGCTTATATCTGAGCCTTTGGAAATGACAACCCACTGTTCAGAAGACGCCAGGGCAGTTTCTCTTCCCTGCTAGAACGTTCCAGCACCCATTTGCATTTGTGTTCAAGGACCATATGCTTCCTGACAAGATTTACTGTCCACCGTGGAACCGAGTACAAAAACACTCTGTCACAGCATCCCCTAACCTTTGACCCCATCTAAATCACACCTCCAGTGGCAGCTACGGCAGTTTGGTTATGGATGTCAACCTTTCACTGTTTTTTTATTTACCCTGACCGTTTACACGTCTTGAAAACAAATGAGTTCAGTAAACGTGTTTGCATGTGGCTCGAGGGGGCGGCGGTGGGGATGGGGGTATTTTGCCATTGACATTTTCCTACTTAGAATTTCAAATTCTGCCACAAGCGGTGGAAAAGATGAGGAAAAAAAAATAGCTGGCTGTTTATCTTGAGGTGACAACTAACAAGCGCTCTCCTGGTAATTAGACTGCCGCAGTGCACACGGGCGAAGCTCTCCATAAAGCAAGCTTATGATTATATATTTTCTTGTCTCTCTCTCTCTCTCGCTCTCCTCTTGCTGTACGCCTTTGGGTCCCCTTAAAAAGCACCGCCAGCCAACCGCATCCATTTCCATTTTGACTGCATTAATGACACGGCCACACACTCAGGCTTGGTGGCCGGTAATGAGATTGCAGATTGTGACTCATCTCATAGCTCATCTCGTACATGTGATAAAAGTGTGTATGTCTGTCACTGTGTGCTGTTTCCAATGTGCGTAGTAACATCGGTGGCCCCTCCCACATGCCTGCAACTATCTTCACCGCCCGGTTGGTGACAGGTGAGCGTGATTGAAGTGCGGGTATCCGGCAGAAAAACAACAGATGCCTGAGCATGTCATCCAATCCCCCATCTCATACATACAGAGGGGTTGGTTGATTGATGTCAAGTCAAGAGGCATATTCAAAGAGGGGGGTGACATTTGATAAAGGTGGATTGAAACCCACGATATTGTGATTACATGTTATGGAAGCCCTATAAGGAAACTTCAACGGTTCATCAGATTGCAAACATAGGAAAACCCCAGAGGGTTCCTTGAAGAACCCCTTCATTAAATGCTTCTACAACCCTGATAGTACTTCAAATCTCTATTACATGAGGGTTCTTCTAGAAAACCTTTGGCGATGTTGTTTCTAGTCAGAACCCGAAGGTGCTCGTCGGCTCCCTTTGGAACTTAGAAGAACCAACGTTGAACCCCAAGTTTTGAGAGTGTGCGGTCTTTGTGCATCAGTGTGCATGTCCAACACAGGTATTTGATTGAGCGTGAACACACGTTGGTTGAGGAGACGCTTCATAAAACCTGTCCGGCCCATTAACTCGGAGGGAAGGACTCGGGTAATAGGCTGTCCTGCCACAGGCCCGTCCGCTAAGACAGCAGAATGAGTGACTCCTTCCTGTCTCACCGATCGTAGGGTGGAACCACATCTTAATGCCGAGGGGAGGGGTAAGCATACGGGGACAGCAGTGCTGGGCGACTAGCGAGGAGGATAAGCAGAGGGTGAATGCAAAGGTCTGTGTGTGTGTGTGTTAAGCTGTACACACCAATGAATACATTGAATCATTTGCTTTATGGTTGTGGTTCAAGTCTCCAGATTCCACAGTATTCCCCATTGCAAGAGACCAACATGGAAACATGGAAAAGGCAACGGTTAATGAATCTGGGTGGCACAACTCTGGTGTTAATTTAGAAACACCAGTGGACTATTTTCAGAGAGCAAGGGGCGTAGTCTCCCTCTCTCAGTACAAATCCATCGGAGGGATGTAACCTGCTGTGCTCTGATGTTCCTGGGTATTCTGGTGCGCGTGTGTGCGCGCACGCGTGCCTGTGTGGAGGCAGTCATTCCACATTTCTCATGTGACGGGGCATAACAGGGAATTGTAATACACAGCAACATCATAAATTTGATTACATTACATTGCAGTGCAAGCCCGTGAGCCATTTCCAGGCACCATAAAAAAGCTATAACTAAGTTACCACGGATACGGAGAAAAATGAATAAAGCCATTTTCTTTTAACAGCCTGGGCGCTGCCGAGATATTGTTCTCTCCTCCGGCTTTTATGAGCTTTGCAGACGTGCGATGCGCTCACTGCGATCGAAACGGGGCACGGAACAAGATGGAAAACGCAACTTCAGTAAAATAATAGACTAGATTGTTCTGGGCCCTAATGATTCACCACAAACACCCAAACATCAGCGCTCCGACAGTGATATGCTTAAAATAATGCAACGCAGAAAGAGGAGCGGTTGCGTTGATTGTATATTAGTTCGGGCATAAAGGGCTCCCACACGTAGTTTGAAAACTTTTGTATCAATGTATTATTCCATCTTTTAGCCCGATGAAGCCGGAGTGCGTCTCATATCAGCTGGTAGGAGGTGTGTGCGTAATCTCGAAGCACCATCATAAAGTAGGGCGAAGCAAATATGGGAAACAAAGCTGCAAAAGTGAGGTTATTTTAAAAAGGTAGCATAACTGGAAGTTTGAAATTGATTTATTCTGTAACGAATTATTACATAACGATTTATCCCACAAGCGATACGGAGGCATATCAAAGATACCACATCTACGGGAGAACAGGGTCTCCTTGCAAGGGAACAATTTTAATTCAAGGCAGTTCTAAGTGGCAAACCTTAAACAAGTGTGTCACCGGCACTTATGAAAAGTCGGTGAAATTGCTGTAGCCTACTGGCTGCACCTTGACGGGGCCGTGGAAAGCTGGAGTGGCGCACCTCGAAATAAGCCCGAGTCCTCTCCATCACGCCATTTACATCGGGATGCGCAACGGTGAATCCGGTCCAGGGGTGTATCCCAACACTACAAGACTCTGAGATCAAATATCAATGCCTTATCCGTGCCCCTACAAAATATCACAGGCATCCGATCCGACACACACACACACACACACACACACAAACGGGCAGGCAACTCTAATATCGAAAATGGCATTTCCGATCGATACCGGCATGAAGCACAAAATGTGCCATCGTCCACGGGCATGTTCATATCAGGGGGTGTAATACAAAGCATCTCACGGATCACTTGGTTAATGAAACACCCCCGTGAAGAGATGCACCTGCTACATGGAGCATCCTTACCACCACCCCCCCACCCCCCTCATTTCCCGCCGCAAAAAGATGATTCAGAAATATGCGTTATGGTCCAAAGCTACAGCGCATGCAAGATCAAGAAAAATCCAATCACTTGCTCTTGTTTTGTCTGACAGAATCATCCCCATTTCACTTATTTGAGTAATTGACCCCGGGAAAAAACAAATACTGATTCATTCCAACTGGGGAAATTGAAAGGCTGCATTTCTGTTACGCCTGTCGTTCCGTGTGATGGATACACCTCGCTCTCCAGAAACAGATTTCCTTAAAACAAGTGAAAATAGGGCGGTTTTTGAGAAGTCATCTACACGGTTCGTGAATCAGAGCAGCAGCTTTGCGGTAGCGGAGAGCAAGATCTCCCGCTGAGTTCGGGACTGACGAGCATCTCTCAACATTGCACAGGTCCATCCAAGTCCGTGGCAGCTTGGATGGGCTTTCTTTGCAGCATTCGGAAGAGATGCTCCTCTTTGGGTATCAGCCTGCGTTTCTGTGCGTTTCTGACATAAATCATGCTGCAAGTGGGCGCAAAAAACGCACCGCTCGTGCTCCCCAAAGACAAACGCCTTTTTAAATTTACCCCAAAAGACAATAACCACGCAATGGTGCAAATTTACACCTCCTGTTACAATTTAGCATGGAGGGAAAACTCATAGGAGAGACACCGAGAGTGAGAGGCGAGCGCTCCTACCTTTTTTTTCTCAGCGTCGGAGTTCCTCTTTCTTTCTTCTTGTCGGTATAAGCCCTCACATCTTCATAATCAAAACAAGCAATAATCCCCGTAATATGTGTTATATGTGTGCGTCCCTGCGGCAGATCCAGAGAGGAGCGGCTCACGGATTCCTCTGCTGGGTGAAATGTTTTTTAAAATCCACCCCGATAGCGCAGGTTCGCTCAGGACGCGTCTGGGTACGGCAGGAGGAGTCGCTCCCTCAGCAGCAGCCGCTGTGCGCACTTGGAGAAACCAGAGCTCTGTCCGCGCTGGGAAGCTGGAGGAATGATGTCATGCGTCCGACCCTCCCTCTCTCCAGCCACCCCTCTACTCACTGCTCTCTCCATCCTCTCTCCCCCTCCCTCCCTCCTCTCCCATGGCAAGCCGTTTTAACATTTGCACTGCAAAAATATCCATCTGAACAAGTCATGACAAGATAATGACACTTATTTCCAATGTAATCATTTTGTTGAATGTTTCTAGAAATTCATTGAATAAAATGACACCGTCCTGATGCTGGTGGAGTCATCAGCTTTATTTCGAGATATAACCACTTGTTTCTGGAGCATTAGTAACAAGTGGCATTATCGCACTCACTTGGCAGATTTCTTTTGCACTTGTTTAAGGAAAACGAGGTCTTAAGACTGAACGGAACTCTGTATAACCTGTTATTTTCTTTTTGCAGTGCTCTACTTGACGTGATGAAGTCATTCCGTTCCTCCACGCCTCACTGGAGGTGTAGTCCAGTAGCATCACCACCCTTCCTTTACCCGGGATAAGAGGGGAGGTAAGTCAGCATGAAACAGACCAATGCGCGCCCGGGAGGGTTTCAGCGCCACCTCCCCTCTCCCGCTGCTGCCGGCGCATCTTAAAGCGAAAGCACAAAGCATCTTCTTATCAGAGAGCTTTAGGTGAGATACTCATTACATACACTACAAAAAAATACCAGTTATTTAGTCTTCTACTGAATCTCATGGTTCATAAAAGTACAAAATCTACCAATTCAGGGGGGGATTTCACTTGGATTCAAATAACTTCTTCCAAGAAGTGTCTTGAATCAAGTGACATTAGTGTGATACCTGTGGGGTGAGCCGCCTCCTTTCAAGAAATTTCATGAAATGTGAACTTGCATTGGAAACAAGTAGAATTATCTCACTTCATTGGCAGATTATTTTAAATTTGTTTTAAGGAAAATAAGGGGTTAAGACTGAATACCACACTATATGACTTGTTAAGATGGACATTTCTGCAGTGACTCAAACATTGGTTTCATGTAGGGTCTGTTAAGTATCAACAAATGCCTTTAAATTCCTCACAGTGTTTAAGTCCATTGGGTGAGCAAGCTGTACAGTGCATGCTGGGTCCTGGCTGTGCTGCTGCCTGCTGAAGAAAAAGCGTGCGGGGGTGTTTAATCAATCAACTTCAACTGCAGGTTTTGCTTAATCAAGTCTTTAAAGTGGCAGGGCTGTTTTCCTCCAGTCTAGACATTGTTATAAAGAATTTAACAGGGATATGGTGATGTTGTGACCATGGCTGCAGCTTGGTTTGTCCATCCATGCTGCTACTGAAGGGCTATTCAACCATGTGCCATGGTTGGAGTGGTTGGAATGAAAACCTGCAGACTCTCGGCCCTCCGTGGTTGAATTGCCCTGCCTAAAGCATGGTAATATCCTTTTAGGGGGGCACTTACCTCTACATGGATAACATCTGGCATTTGCAGGATGCTTTCACCCAACGATACCATGAGTGCATGTAGTCATCATGGGTGGTCGCAGTGGGGCTCAGCATTGTAACCCTGGCAGTGTTGGTGCCATGCTCTGCCCATTGAGCTGCACGGGGCCATGTGTGGCCTTTAAGCCAAATTGAAGCATAGAAGTCACCTGGACTGATAATTTGATTGCCCTTTGCCTGCCTTGGCCTTCACTTCAGATAACAGGACGTTCCTTTGAAATTGTGTGTTCAATCCAGTAAGGGGGAATTGGGCAAAAACACCCTGGGCAAAAACAAACAGGGGAAGCAGTATATTTATGATTAGACAAGATGGCTTGTAGCTAGAAGGTTTCAGGTCCAAATCCCTGGACCGGAGGGCAGAATCTGGGTGGGGAAGTAAACAAGTAACATGCATGCAATATCATTTCTCCAAGAGCAGCTGTTTTTTTTTCATTTCTTTAATGTATTGTACCATGACAGACCTGGCTCAAATAGTATTTGCAAATAATTCTTAGCTGTTAACTTAGTTGGAGCACCAGGCGTGTGGGGCTGATGGCATCTGCACAATTCAGATCAAGTCATGGAAGTTTTCAATCTCAAGAAAGCATATTAACTTCCAAATACTTTCCCAATGGGAAAGGGATCTTGGTCAAAACCCATATGATGAACATATGATATGAAATGTTGAACAAATCTTCGTGAGATAATTTAGCCCAACTTAAAGGTTCTATGTGTAGCATTTAAACATCAATATATCAATAGCAAATGAATTGTTATACCTTGGTTTAAACAAATGAGACTATGGTTGAGATGACTCATAGCCTCTGTCTCACGTCGGTGGCATTACTGCTTGAGTTTCTCACAATTAAGACCAAATTTCCCATGAACCCTGTTGCTTCCTGTTGTAGACGATGATGCTTGTCCCCCACCCCCCTTTATATTACTCTGTTTGTTTTCTCTTTTGCTTTACTGAAGAGGATTAATGGCCTGAAAAACAGCGCCTTCGTCTTGTTTTGTGTCGTAAAGCAAAGCAGCAGATTTGCCACAAAAATCCGATCCGGTAATGCTTTGGTAGAGGCTGCCAATCGTCTTGACGAAGGTCTTGTTTGTTTTAATGTCTCCAGATTAATGTGGTGATGACTTATTGATGCTCAAATGCTGCATGTCGCACCATTAAGCAGAGAAAGCACCAAGATGGAATAGTGGTTTAGACTCCTGCCTCTGGAACTTATGGACTGGACTCGGATCTTATTCCCCCAGAATCTTCTCTCTAGTCTTTGCTCTAGTCGGCCCCCCTCTCAGCTTCCATGCTGTCTAAAAACAGATAAGGGAATTGGTACACCCACTCTCCCACCCCATCTTTCCTGTCCTTTCATCTTATACCTTCTTCTTCCCATCACCCTCTTCCAATCTGGCAAGCCCCTCTTTTCCTCTTCTCTAACCTCCCTCTGACCTCACCTCTCCCTTGCGCCCTCCTCCCTTGCTTAACTTCACACCTTTGGCTGTGTGTGGGAAGTGCCCGTCAATCAGGGCAGCCAGATGAATGGTTTAATTAGAGGAGAAGAGGTATGGTCTGTCAACTCGGGCTGAGCATTGGCAATCAAGGGCCAGCGGCTTGAAGAGAAGTTGGACAAGGCCATTCATTGATTGGCGATTTCAGAAGTGTTACCTCGTCTACATGAGACGTCGACTGAGCTTTGATTGAGATTAGAGATAACACGATATGATAGCATTCACTGTCCTGAGGGAAAGCCAGTTTGCAAGTCCAGCAAAGAAAACTTGGTAAAACATCACACAAAGCACTACACACATCAGCGGGTAACAGAAAATGATCACCTCTCTTGACGTGAAATTTGCTGGAATGATTATTAATTTATTTCAAATCCTGGGAAAGTGGATTTCAGTAGTTTAGTTTTAATTTCCCCCTGATGTCAGTTGAGTATCTTTTTACTCATTCACCAAGGTTTGAAAGACCAGGGAAGCCATTTACTGGAAATAAACAGTGTTTTCGGACGGGTAACTGAACTCTACTAGCAAAAAAAAACCTTTTAGTAGTTATTTGATGTTGCTGAAACAACACACAGAGAACCAGGTAGAATAGGACAAATACAGCCTTAATGCATGATCCCAACAAACCAGAAGATGACAAGTTAGAGGCAGTTTCTATAATTTTGAGGACATTCTTTTTGCGTTATTACATGTGTTTGTGCCAGAGATCACGGCAGAGTAATCCTGCCTAGTGAAAACCCTTCAGGGAAAGATCATCCAATTACATGATAAGGCTTTCAGCCATACAGGACTGCTGCTTCTTTTTCAAACTTTCAGGATCTTTATTTAATTTTCTGTTGCTGTATCAGTTATTCAATTTGTGTTAGTTATACATTTTCCTTCCCTCCCTTTCCTTTAATTAACCCAAGAACGTGGAGAATGAAATTGAGTTTCCAAGGCCAACACAGAAAACCTATACACAAGAACACACATGCTTACCTATGGAAAGGTGAGCACAGAAAATGAAGGGCATTAAATACTCAGCAGAGAGCAGAATAAAAAACAACATTTGTATTATTCTACTCATGTAGTCTGCTCATGGAGAAGCTGGCACAGACAATATGGCAGCAGTAACCCTAACCCTAACCCTAACCCTACACAGCTAGCGCCGAAAAACACAATGCACACATAATCCAATCAATCAAGTTTATTTGTATAGCACATCATTTCATACACGGAGGCAATTCAAAGTGCTTTACATGAGATTTAAAAAGAAGAACTAAAATAAAATACAATCCATAACAATTCTCGACATTTAGATTGCAGGGAAAATAGTGAAAGTGGCAAGAGATTGGTTTGGTTTGGTTCCGAAAGTCAAGAACTAGTCTAGGAGTGGTCCTGTTTAGCTCAGTGAGGATAGCATGTCACTTACAGTGCCAACGTTAGTGGTTCGATTCCCCACGGGCCCCGGTATAAAGTGGCACTCATCGTACTGTTCAGCACTTTGGATACAAGCGTCCCCCAAATGGCATTTACACTTTCCAGCTGTCGGGATGCCACTTGATTAGCCACTCACATCAGCCAAGAGTAAACCACGGCGATAAAACGATGTGCAAAGCACCTTCCAGGGTTATACACTAATCTCAATGAATCAATGACATCCAATCCATAAGTGAGATTGGTAGCCAATCCTACACATTAGTGCACATTGACATCGCTCCTCTATCGTACATCATCATCCTGTAGTCACAGATACATTGTCAGGGCACCTTGGCTTTGACCCCTGTGCTGCTTACTGTTGGTTGCTGATGATGTTATGCAGAGATTTAATATTATTCTGTGGTCTGAATAGAAGTGACAGTTTAATACCTACAATTTAAAAGCTATTGAAAGTGTAAAATGCATGGACCCATGAAGAACACCAGAGCTTTGGAGGAACCTGGTGCTACACACAGTCAAAGATACTGAACTGAAACCCACACATTACTGAATAAGCATGAGCCAGTGAGTGACAGTTTACGTAATGACACCAAACGTAGTTTTTTAACTGGTTTCAAGAGAAATATCCATCATTGCGGTGGTCCTGCCACACAACAGCTTTCTTTGATGCTTTGATGCAAAACAGACATAAACAAGTTGTACATAAACAAGTGTGTCTTGGTGACAGGAAGGATTGCATGAGAGCGTCAGTGAGAGCTCTACAGTGGCATCTCTAAGATTGGATTGTCCTTATTAAAGCATTTTAAAAGTGGTGTCCACTTATGTCCACTGAAGCGCCCCAGGCCATAATGAGTTTCCATTGATATTTTTAACACTTTGTCTTTCTCCCTTTATCTAAGTAAATTGCTAGAATAGGTGGGGTCTCAGAGCAGAACGTAGACAGTAGGTTCAGACAGCAGGTTCATTGGAGACTAGGTGAGACTCCCACATGCAGCAGTGGTCATCCTGCAGGGTTTTCTATTTACAGTAAAAAGAAGCAACCCTATTTACAAAATATTAAGAATATAAATAAAAAAGTATGAAAAATATGTGAAAAATATATAAATATGTGTAGTCACTATATGTATGTATGAGTGTGTGTGTGTGTGTGTGTGTGCATTAGAGGGGCAGTGTGTGGAACTTGGTGGGGCCCTGGTGAGGTCAGAGTTCACAGTCCTGATGGGGAAAGAAACTCCGTCTCGATTTTACCTGTGTGCAACCTCATATTTATACCCCAGTGAAACAGGAAATGGTGAAAGGCAGCAATACAGTTTCTGAACACTGAGACCAATTTTTCCCAATCACAATCACAGACGCCTTTGTTTGGTTTTATTTTGAACATTCTTTAGGGGTGCAAAGTAAGTACGAGTGAAGGTAAGTAGTTTCCTGAAATCTGAATTATTATGTGTATTGTTTATTTTATACAATCGTTTATGCTCATTTTAATGAAGAGTGCCGATCATTCTGGAGTTGACTGTACATCAAAATACTTTGAAGATTTGTTGCTTAGTCTCTATTCTGTCTCCAAAAGTTTTAGCTTGAGAAGAGTCAACCTGAAAAGTTAACCTGAAAAAACTACAGCTGGCTAATTTAGCTAACCCACCGATGTTAACGTTGACATGTGAGTACAATCGTTATCTTCTGCTAGATAGGTTAGCTACTGCACAACACGACAGTGATGATTATCTGACCAGATGCAGTGGGTTTGACCTGTTTGCAGTGGGGTAATAGATACTGTTCCTCACCACTGCATCATGCATTGACCCAGAAGCTTTGTTTCAGTGTTCCTATTAGTGAGATAAAAACAGTAATGCAGATATTGCTTTTGGACTGAGATTCCTTGTTACCATGGCAATCGATGTAACTCCCATACACAGAGCAACAACAGTCTCTCTTAAGAGAGGTTGGCCCTGTGTAGCTCAATGGATGGAGCCTGGCGTGAATGTGGCCAGGGTTAGGGGTCTGATTCCCACTGGGGGCCACCCATCCTTAAAGTATATGCACTCACGGTACTGTAAGGTACTCTGGGTAAAAGCATCCGCCAAGCGATGTTGTGACATAGACGAAGACGTCTGCTGTGCAAGCCTTTCGTCTGTCGGGTCAGAGAGGAGGCAGCGAGGAGGCAGCGAGGAGGCACGTTGACAAGATGAAGACAACGGTGAATGGAGATGGAGGCGCCGCTGCACAGGGTAAATGGTCTCTAATGCAGACCTATTATGACTGTGTGAGGGCGCTGGGGTATACAGGAGCCATTGAGAGGCACTTGGCTCATTAGGTTGAGGAGTTGAGGAGACGAGTGGGTTAGTATATGACATGACAAGGCTTTGGTGTGCTGACAGGGAGAGAGCTCATTCTCCCTCTTTTCACTTCTCCTTCACACATTCTCCCGTTCTTGATAAATACAGTAGCGGCTGGATTACTGTTCCTCATTTTCTGTCTTTAATGGTTCGCATCTCCTCCTTGTTCCCTTCTTCTTATTCTCACTTTGTCTCATTCTTTGCCTTCTCCTCCTCGCTGTGCTCGGTGTGGATATCTATAGCAACAGCCCGACAGGACGTTGCGGTGGGCGAAGGCGTGAACATCCCTCAGAAAAGCAGGGAAGATGCTATCTGCGGGAGATACAGGATCTTCACAAGGTTGGTGTGTCACGTTAACAGTTTAGGGCCTATTTAGAGTACGGCCTAGCTAAAATAGTTCTGAGTGGGATCCTTCGGGTTCAAAATGTATTGAGACACAGAAAATAGTATGAATGAGCAGCTAGCACCTTCATTGGTTGGTTGTTGTATTTGATGCTGTAGGCATGTTAGGCATGATTTTGAAAATGATGCTGTGATATGTACATGCACACCCACACACACTCAAACCCCTGGGATGAAGGAGGTGGTTGTAGTGAAAGAGGAGGTGCCTTTGGAGGCCTATTAGCCACTCTATCGTTATATTGCGGTATTTAACTCGAGCTTCTCCCTCTGCCTCCATCTGTCTTCATCTGTCTCTCTGTCTGTTTTATGTAGGGTGAGAAGAACTCCACAAAACCTTTAAGAGGTGTGCAAACTCAACCCAGTATCGTAGCTGTTGGACATGTGTGTTAACATTGTAGAGAAGAGAGGGGAAAAAAGTTAAAGCTGCACTCGACAAGAGTTGTATGTAAAAATACACCCATCTTATCCTAAATCACAAAGTAGGGCTGCAACAGAGACGCCATAGATCTGCCTTATGTTCTCTTCTCCGCCCACAGGAAGTGACAAATCAAAGCTTCAAAACACAAGCTGTGTCCTAAACAGCAGTGAGCGCTCTGTCCAAAGAAAGTTGGACTCTCAAACATCTTAAAACACAGGACATGAAGGAGAACATGAGGGGGAACGTGACTTGCTTTCCAGGCATCAGTTAGCATGGCTCTTAAATATTATGACTTCATGAATGAGCTTAAATTACCGTGCGGCACATTTTGCATGAATGATGCTTCATGAATCTGACCCATGGTCTCAAACATGTTGTCCCTTTGGTGTCCTTTGGTATGAAGCGATCACAGAGCAGCTGGCTTGGTAAACACAAGTGTGCTGTGTGCAGTTTACTGACATCACATTATAGAAGTTCAAAGTTTTGAAACTGTATTTTGAACTTTAAAAGTTGCCGTACCATGAGTACATACAGCACACTTTCTAACATAGGTGGGCCCAGTGGGAGTCAAACCCCTTGCCCTACCCATTGAGCTATGCAGGAAATTGAACCCCAACCCTTGTCTGTGCACTGTTTGTGACTCCCGCTATACACTGTGAACTATAATGGGAATGGAACCCATAACCATGGCGGTATGAGTGTCGTGCTCCATCCATTGAGCGATACAAGAGTCCATCCTTGACCTAGTTTAACATGATGGAGTTTTATACATTTATACAGGAGCAGCAAGAAAGCAGGCAGTGAGTCAGTCTGCAGCTCATCAGTACATTATTACCCAACCTTCCCCTACCCTATCCGCTCCACTAATACTACCACCACCACTTGCAAAACTGCATCTCTCTCGCATCAGTGCTGTAATGAGATCTGACTTAACCTTGGCGGGGTACATCACCTCCAACAATAACACCGCCTTGTCACTACTGCAGAACATCACCTTCCGGGAATGAGGGTACCATGAGGGGAGGAAAACAGCCAAAAAGATGAGGGTGAATTTTGGTGTGTAGCATTCAGTGCTCGGTTCAGCACCGTCGCCTTCTCACCATCTTTTTGAACATTTGGATACTCTGTGGGATACTCTGTGGGATACTCTGTGTTTCAGTACTTTTGTCAGTTATCCCCTTTTCATCTCCGATCTCCTGGTTTGACAGCTCTTTCTCCAGTTCCCTCTTTCTCTAACATCTCAGCACTGTTTGCCAAACCCAAGGGCAATAAAAATAGCATGCCGGTACTTAGCCGCCAAACAAGTGTCTGGTTGCTATGAAACAAACAGTCGAAACACTTAACTGATTATTGTACATTTGCTGCAAAAAAAACAACAACTCCCAGGGTCGGTACCTCTGCCTCCGTCAGTGTTTGTGTTGAACACATGATGAAACCATGTGCCTGCTGAGTTACACGTCAACGCTCAAAACAAAAATTCAGTTACACCTGTCACATCACTTCTCAGGAGCAACACCATGATTGGTGTACTCAGCTGTCAGTCACAGCCTGCGGTGCTTGAGGACAAAAATGATCAGCATTTCTGTCTTCTAGTGATGATCACTTCCCATCTATTCCTGATGAGTGTAAGTCCCTCCACTGATTTATAAGACACTAGAATTGAAACTGACTGACCTTGTCGCTCCCAAATGGCCTCCTAAGTGCATGAAACACTTTAAAGATGTTTAAACTTCTATCTGTCCAAGTCAAATGTCATTGTAACTTGTGTGTAAAACACAGCTTGGACATTGCTTCTTGAATTAGGATGAAAAATAAGCAAATAATAGCAGAATATAAAATAATAGATTCATTCACTTTTTATCTCACTTTCTGACCTGGTGAGTCATAAAAAGTCTTGCCACACATGTTGACGGTGAATAGAACATATTGTCGTTATCTCCAGTGAAGATTTGAATTACTTACCTCTCCAAGCAACATCAGCAGGGTGGTCTGTACAGTCTACTGTCCATAGTATGTCTTACATTGTATGAGGTCCTTTTGCATCCAAGACAACTCCCTCTGTATTTATTATACTTGGAAAATAAAGCGATTCTGGTTCTGATCCCCCAACTACAGTTGAAGAGGGATGGGTTATTCTACAGGGTTTTAACGGGTTAAATCCTGGGAAATCTAAAATTAAAGGGATCCCCTTTTTCAGGCAGACAATTAAGATTAAAGATTAAAAGCAGCAGGTAGCAGATGGAATACAAGACATTAGGAATTAACTAATGAATATATTGATTCCACTCAGCTCACAATATTTGCCCCGTGTACCAAACCTTTCATGCCTCGCTGTAATTCCAACCACAGCTTGAACATAAACTCCTGTACTGTACATGGTCAGGGTTCCAGCAGCTGTTTCCACCGTGCATCTCCAAACCAGCCGAGGCAGGTCAGGTTAGCCACGTTTTGCCAGCGGCCGTTCCACTTTGTTTTCAGCTGAGAGGCTGTGGCTGAGGTCAAGACGGCCGGTGACGAGGAGAGATGTGGCCTTTTTAAGGGGAGTTGGAACCGGCGGCTGCCAACGCGCCTCCTGGACAGCGACGGCACGAGATGGAGCTTACAGATAGCAGCCAGTTTCTGGCAAGGCAGGCGATAACATCTGAAGACAGCGAGAGCTTTTACTCTCCGGAAAAAGATACGGTGCTCTGCGAGTGAGCGAACTGTAGAGTAAATGGATTTGAATTGTATTGTATGCACGTCTTGGTAACATTTTCTGGGTGAGATTTGCCTCTCAATACAAAAGAAAGCCCATCCAACAAGTCATATAATGGAGCATTGAGTCTTAAAAGCCGGCTGTCTAGGTGGTTCAACCTGATGATGACCCTCTCCTTCAGCATCTCTCCATTGGCCTGGAGCTGAGCATGCAAGAAATATCTTCTACCTTGCTGACCATGTACTTTATCATTTGTCTCAGTAAATAGTATATAAATAGTAAAAATCAGTGTTTGCAGACTAGGTGACTGCTAACTTAGCAGCCGCTAGACAAATTACCTGACAAATGGAGACAAAGACTAAAGGGCCGTGACATGTAGCTGTGATCATGTGACCTTATTTCAGCCGTATGAATGTAGAATGTGTGCAATTAAGATTCCATTAATATCCCTGCAGTTCTGTGAATTAGTGTGAAGTGGAAAGAATTGCCAGCCAGATGTGAAGCATTAGTCATGCAACTCAAACTATACTGGAATGTCATATATATGGCACGGTGGCGCAGTGCTTGCACTGCTGCCTCACAGCAAGAAGGTCCTGGGTCACTGTTGACTCTGGGGTGCCCAGGTGGGTTATCTCCCGGGCCTTTCTGTGTGGAGTTTGCATGTTCTCCCCGTGCTCACATGGGTCTCCTCCTGTAAAGAACCCCATCTAAAAACATGCAACATCCTGTCCTGTCCCTGACCAAGATGAGGACGTACACCTGGAGTTGGTCCCCGGGCGCTGGTGTTGGAGGCTGCCCACTGCTCCCTGGCTGTCCCTGGAGGAAGGTCGGCGGGGATGGGGAAATGCAGAGACCTCATTCAATTCAGACACCCTACCCTGCGTGTGTGTGTGTTGTGTTCAGGTGGCCACTTCCCCCCTTGCATGTGTGTGTGTGTTGGTGCGTGTGTGCACCCCGAGTTGCAAATAAAGTAATCTTCTTCTTCTATATACTGAAGTGAGAAAACCCCATATATGTATATATAGCAGTAATAAATAACAAGTAGTAAAAGTCCTACTGAGGTTTTGGTGCCCTGCTAATAGTGATATAAGGATTCAGGTCATTCAGAGTCTGAACAGATGGTACTCAGCAAAGTAATTACTTACTACACCACCAAAAGTTGTAAGCTAATCATGCCAAAAAATAAATATCTGTTAATCCATATCTTGCTTAAACTGCTACCTCATCACTTCACCTACAAAGTGAATTAGAACTTCATTAATGCCTCTTGGTCCTAGCTGGCCACCGTGAGCTGGTAGGCATGTGTCAACCTGGGAGGGGGGAGGCTGGAGGGGGTGTGTTCAAAGCCTTGACTTTGTTTTGATTTAGTTAGCCCAGAGTGCTCCCTCTAGTGGCAAGAAAAAATGCTCATGTTAACTTTAAGTTTAAAACAAGTGAATATACATCGGAAAAGTCTAGTGTTGAAATCAAGGTTAATCTTTCTCTTCACTTCTGTCTCTCTCACAAATTGCGATGTCTAACCCCCGGGAGGAGACGGCTGTGTTGAAGAAGGAGCTGCCCTCAGAGGCCTATTAGCCGCAGCGTCTGCCATGTTGATATCGAGGTGTTTAAGTTGAGCTTCCCCCTCTGCCTCGATCTGTCTTCATCTGTCTCCCTCCGTCTGTGTTTCCCAGGGTTCGTGTTTCTGCCGACATCTGCAGCTAGCGCGACAAATGTTTTGGGACAGCTTCGGATAGGCTCAGCTTTAGCAAGCACACGCTTATATGCATGTCCACGCTTACATGCACACGCATATACACACACACACACACACACACACATCCTCTCTAGCACACGTCAAACCTGCTCAGACAAAATTAAAGCATATTTCCAATGATAGAAACACAGTCTGTATGTTCACGGTATGAATCATCACATTGGTGCATTTTCTCAGGGATGCAGGCCAACATGGAACCTGTCAGGAGTGTGCATGTACATACACACTCACCCACAGGCACAGCAATGCAGACAAAGGTACACACACATGCCATATGAAGCCTATTATCTTCAACAGAAAAACACACACCTCTTACCGTACAGTATGAACATGTCTATTCCCTTCAACGTGCATACACACACGTTACGCCGCAAAATCATGTCCATGCCTTTCAACACGCACTTTCATGCTGCATACACACGTGCACACTCTTTCCACATACACATTTATGAGCATCTATTCCCTTCAATGCAAATACACACACACACACACACACACACACACACTGCAGTTGCATCTGCGCTAGGCTGTATGTGAAGTGAATTATAACTCTTCTGATGAAACATCTGATGTCTGCTTATGGAAACCCCTGCTGACAAAATTCCCAGGATTCAGCAGCATGGGCGGCGCTTTATGCTGCGTCCGTAAGGCGTTGCTTAGAAACCAGCTGCATCCGTCGCTGGGGTCGATGGTAAATAAGCTCTGGAGTCATTTTATAGAGATTTTCTGTTTATTTCTGATTTCCTAATTAACACTTGCTATCCATGTTAATCAAAACAATGTTATATCACCAAAGGCAATTCCATAGCAGCAAAAATACATTATTTGGCTGTTCGAAACTGTTCAAAAGATGCAGTCAGAGCCTCTCACACCGCCAACAATCACCAGCCCAGTTGCTCACAGTGTTGACAGGCAGGTAGAGGCTTGGTCAGAGCTGACAGGTCTTTGTTTGAAGGTCCTGGTTACCGAGGATATTGTCATCATGGAACTTCATAGTTACCACATCATTTTTCTATTACCTTCAACACACACACACACACACACACACATAAACATCCCCCATTCTGTTCCCCATCAAACCTTCCATTCCCGTGTGATCCGACTCCGACTGAGGTGACCTTTGACCTGTGAAGGCCGTAGTCCTGACATCACGTCGGTTGGCTGACGTGGCCCCGCCGCTGACCCGGCAGACCTGCCTTATTACACGGCTGCCATGTTCGTGCCAATTGAAAGTGGCAGCAGAGCCCGCCACCGCATCCTAATCACATCGGGTAATTGGTGGCTGGTTCAGAGTCGGGGGGGGTGGGGGGGGGGGGGTTTGGGGCATCTGTGTGTTAAAGTTTATGTAAGAATATGTGAAAGCTGTGTGTGTGTCTTGATTCAGAGCTTAGTGACTGTATGAATGGGAAGTCGCTCTGGATGAAGCATCAGCCTGAATCATGATGAAATGTAAAAACCTACTTGTTGAGGAGGTCTGCATCCCCGTTTCTATCCCCAACAGGTCAAGGAGGATCTGGATGCTCAGCTTCATTCAAATGTCTAATCCAGTAATGTGGAAGAGCATGAAATAGAAATATTCAAAGCTTAGATCAATAAATACTTCATGAATACATATAAATGTACTTATGATCCTGGTGGACTCCTCATGTATATACACATAGTACATGTAGGTTTGCTGATATGTATCCAGCAACATGCCCTGCTTCATATTACCATTCTGTACATCAACACCTGGGAGCTGCAGAGTTCAACCACAGTCCTCTACCGGTGGCCGCTGAGCTGCTCCACTGCAGCTGCTGGGGGTCAAATGCCATGCTCATGGGCACCCCTGACACGAGTAGTTGTTGCTGCTGCGGAGGAGTGTTACATTTTCCCAGCCAGTCCTGGGAGTAAAACCAGCCCACGAGATCGCGTCTCTACCCTTTGGGCTAATGGCGTCCCATATTTACTCTCATGTGTGATAGATTTACATCTGTTTTCATGTTGTAGCCATACCGCGGGACCTTCATGCCCAAGTTTGAATTGCTGCTCATATATGATTTTTTTTTTGGATGACTGTTCATATCTGTTGTGGCAACCTGAGGGGGCAAGAGAGGTCGGATCCGCCATTAAATAAGACGCCAAGACAAGCGGTTTGACGGTAAACAAAAATATGCTTTATTGGATAGTCGCTAGGGCGAGTTGAGAGAGAGAGAGAGAGAGAGAGAGAGAGAGAACTGAAACTCTCCCTGGGTCCGGCGTATTCATCAATCAACTCAGGTTTCAGGGTATGGCAGAGATACGGTGAGCCCGAGTCTTATCACGTTCCCTGGGATAAGTATGCCACTCCAGCGGCACCGTGGGCCGAGTCGTGGTGGCGACGAGAGAGAGAGAGAGAGAGAGAGAGAGAGAGAGAGAGAGAGAGAGAGAGAGAGCTAGTGAGCATTCATCTGGTCATTTCTTTGCATTCTCTAGAGGCGACATATTATATTGAGGCTGCATACTCACCGTCACTCCAAAATGCTTGTTTCCGACCGCCGGGACAACAGTGTAGGACAGGCAGTGCCTGTTCTATCTTCCCCAGAGCTGACGACGTCTCTGGGAGAGTGGCAGGTTAAATAGACTCGAGCACTGATTGTTAATCGGTCACAGGTGAGTCCAAGTCCAAGTCCAAGTCCCAGTCGGCTGCAACACGTGGACTAGGAAATAGACTCCCTGTGACACTTGGCCTAGTTTTGCTCTGTGGTGCTGTCCGTGGTGCTGACCTGGTCTGCTCTCACACCAAAAGGTGAGAGTAAAAGAATTGGTACTGGTGGTGCATTGAAGGTCTGTCGGCCCCTGGAACGCCACACTATTCTAACCCATATCTGATACCAGTATGAAACAGTGTTATGCACATTTAAAAAAAGACATGACATCTGTTTTTTTTTTTGCACCTGCACTTCTCCCTCTTGTTTTGAACATATTTCGTCGTTCGGTTATGGGATGTTTGCCAAAACCAAGAGAAGTCAAAAACACATCTGCCAGCTGACCGGTCTGCTGTGGGGAAATACTGCCCATTCAGCAGGTTAACAGGCTGTGGGCAAAGTCCCACTTGAAAGGTTTGAGGCGAATGAAGCGATTTGAAAAGAGCAGGGAACAGACACAACGTCACTGATGAACACCAGAGTCATAACAGGGAAGCAGCCGGGGCACCAAACTGATGTGGGGGCTCAAATCAACACAGAACGTAGATATTAACAGAATTATCGCCAGATTGGTGCTGGCAGCATCTTCATATACAGCTATCTCTGGTGGAGGAAGAGGGGAGGGTGGATTACTGAGGCATGATCTATTACATAACTCAGAATCATCAAGATGAAGTATTACAAATGAAAAGCAACAAAAAAATCCTTGTTTATTGAAAATTTGAGAGATGTTTGAAATCAAATACCTGAGGGGGGCACGTGAACCCTTAGGTTGAGTGGTATGACACCAGTGGGAGTGAGAGAGAGAAAAGAAGATACACAAGATATTAGAATTTCAAAGTTAGAAACCAATCAGTATTCAACAAGTGAACTATGATTAACACTCATGTTACATCATCGTTTCAAGGGATGTTGATATCTCAGAGCCCAGTTTGATATTTTAGAGGTTGCAGAGGAGTGACTCCTCCGCTCTTTATCCCATGCCAAGTTTCTTTAAATACACACTCCGAGGCGAGGGAAAACATGCAAGGATGACCCCAAGGGTTCGGCTGAAGATAAACATGAGCCTGTGAGCACACGAGCATGATGGGAAACATGCTAACTGGATGAAAAAGGACAAGTCCACTGGCCCACGACAAGACGTGGTCGGTACAATGGACACTCGCGCAGGCTGAAAGTGATGTTTTCAATATCGGGTTTAAGGATGAGGACATGTGCAAAAAGACAAAGGGGCTTATACAGAAAATAATCAAGTGTCAAACAGAGACAAGTGGATTGGGCTGAGGAAACCAAATTAAATCAAACCTTAACATGGGTGGAGAACGGCAACCGTCAAAATGAATCAATACCAACAGGGTTCCTACACCTGTTTGCATGTAGCACAATTTCCATGACCGATATTTGTCAGAGTCCATGCTGCAAGTGTCACAATATCTGCTCTGAATGTCCCAGGTCCTATTTCTGAACTATCACTGATCTGGGGTTTTAGTGGATCAAACAGCAGCCAAGCTTCACATTCGACATTTCAGTGGTTGGAAAAAAAGATTATCACCAAATTTCCAACACATTTCCAAAATGATTTTCACATCCGTTCCGTTTTCCATAACTTCTCCTGTCCTGGAAAACACATTTATTGAATTCTGTAACTTCCAGGTTTTCCATGACTGAGGGAAAACGTAAGGGAAATAAAACAAATTAAAATAGCCGCTGAGGGACAAATGTTACTCTTCCATACCGTTCCTACTGTAGTTATGGAAGAAGTCCTACATCCACCTGAGTCCTGGGTCTTGGGTCTCTAGGCGCCTCATATAGAACATTAACGGTTCATTTGCCTTCAACAGGAAATCAATGGATGAAGAGGAAGGATGGGCTGCTTTCTTTCTGCCTCCCGGTCAAGTTTGGGAGTCTGATCACAAGGACGGGATTCAAATTTCAGCAGCACGCAAAGAAAAGTGAGAGAGAGGGAAAAGGTAGAGGAAGGAGGTCAAAAGAGAGAGAAAGAAAGACAGTGAGAATGAAAGTTAGACTAAAGGAGAGAGGTAAACAGAGAAAGGGGAGAAGGCAAACAGGAGTACTCTGTGTTTCCATTCATATTTTAGGTATTTCTGATGTTCGTACAGAGAGTGACTTAGACGGACTGCAGCAGCAGAATGAGCTTCAAGTCCTAGATCTCATACATTACAAGCCACTAATAGAAAAGAGTGCAAGTTGTTCCTTAACCTGAACTAGACGTGTGCACACACACTCACATAAACACCCAGCAAGCTTTTGGCAGACGGCAACGTGCAGGAGGAGGCCAAGTTTGGTGTTGAACATTTTCACTATATGGTATTTTGGAGTAAATTCATATTAAAACAGCTGTGGAAACTGTTTTCAACTGATATCAGGAAGATATTTAGCTCGCAATTTCACAAAACGTCTCTCTCTCACACACAAGGGTCAGGTAGGATCTCTGGTTTCACACCACACACAGGAAGTGCTTAACAAAGACACGTCAAACTTTCAGGATGACGGCATTGAGGGATCACCTCACCGGGGCGAGGAGAAAATCCTTCGACAGAGAACAACTTGACTCCCCTCTTTGAGACTCAGACATATCTGACACGTCGGAGGATTTGCTCCAGCTCTCCCTCAGATGTCGGACGCCCGCGATGAATCCTTTTATCCCGGGCTCCACGCTAAGCAGCATTATCATAGGCACTCTATTGCAGCAGAGCGGACCAGATATAGGGGAGCCCGAGGTGAGCCAGGCCTGCCAGCTGGTGGACCGGTGAGGCGTGGAGGACATTTACCATTTAGACATTTGGCTGTTTTAAGTTTTACAGGGCCAAAACCCCTTAAAAAGAGACAAAATTTACTTTGTGACACTCTGTTGGCGTACAGTAAGTTGTACTTCTCTTCAATCTTTTACGTTTATAGGCATTACGGGCTCTGCAGGTCCGCCTAGTGTGCAGTGTGAAACTCTCTGACTTCCATGATCAATGATTTTTAAGTCCACTTCAGATCCAGGCACAATAAACGACAGTTGTGATCTTCATGATGCAAGCTGGTGAAATATTACCAAGTTTTCATATCATTCAGGTTGTAAAATAAGTTAGCTGCCATCTGAAAAATAACACACCTACAAGTTGGTCGGCTTGATAGTAATGTCGATTATGGAATATTATTGAAGTGTTTGGCAGTTTAAACCTTTGCTTACAGTAACATGGGAATAGTCACATGTATTTTTGAAACACTGATCGGTACAAATCAGGAACAAATTTCTCCCTGCAGAATGGATTTACAGTGTTTTGGAATGAAACCCTACAAATAATGTATACTTGTTGCATGAAATCTCCTGCATCACATCCATCCAGGATGACTAAAAGGCTTCGTGCATCGTATCAAAATGTCCTCTGAGGACACGGCAAATTGTTATGCAAAGCAAACCATTTTTGGCACACCTCGCCCCTTTGTTGCTGTGATTTTCTGCAGAGCTCCACAAGCCATTGTTATCCCTGAATATCATTTCAGGGCCTGGTGGAGACACAAGGGCTGCCATTGAGTGTGTTTGGGCTATCGCCACAGTCTATTTTACGCCTCACTAGCTTTGGATGAACCCATAAAATGAGTGCGCCGGGCCCCGGCCTGGTAAACCTGGCGCCGGTGAGGCTCTCCGCCGCTCCAGTCCTGTTGAAGCTCATATAAATTCATGACTTCTTCTGCCCGAGAAACAGGGATCCTCTCTGCTGTTGCTTTATCAAGGAGATACGCTGTGCAACTCAGTTGACCTAATGTAGATACAGACCAAGTAATACAATTGTGTTATGTGCCAATTATTAATGATACAGGACATGACTCTTGAGAAAACCTTCGAGACTATGAGAAAACGTGTTACAATATAAAGGCCTACATGAACCTTTATATAGTATATTCAGTAAACCTGTTATAACCATATAACCCTCTGGTTGGTTCTAACGTCCAACAAGAAACACGGGAATGACGGCACTCCACAAAATGTCATTTATTTTCTTGTGAATACGTTTTCTGAAGTAGCACACCTCAACAACTCGTTGGAAGTGGAGCTACTCGGCGTCGAACCGTAGAAGACTGTGGTTGGACTGGGCAACTCCCAGCGGTCACCAGTAGAAGACAGTAGGTTGGACTGGGCAACTCCCAGTGGTCACCAGTAGAAGACAGTGGTTGTACTGGGAAGCCCCCAGTGCTCTCTGGTGTGAAGCAGCAGGAACTGAAAAAGAGCTCAGCAAGTCTTCCCTTAAATTAAGGGTAAAAGTAGTCTAAATAAAACTGTAAAAGTTAGATATTGTTTAGTTCATTCTCGACACCATACTGTAACTGCATTATCAATAAAAAAGGGGGAGAAGAGAATTGACAGCATCATGGAGGAATAGATGGAGGTAGGAGGCTTTGCTAATGATGTTGCCAATTTGACGGACGGGTACAGGAGGGGGGGTGGAGGTGGTATGGGGGGGGGGGGGGGTCGTTAAGAACATCACAAACAGTTGATTTATGCATGCGATGCTAATTAGCTGCTCTACTTCCTCTCATCAGTTACTCTCCGTCTGAGATGTCCTTGGGCGAGGAAAATAAATAATTACACTCACGCCCTGCGTCTGGGACACCGGTGGGACGTTCAGGTGAGCTAGCTGTGGGCTGTTTAGATGTTCACCTCGCAGATCAACCCCTACGACTCCGGCATCACTCAGCAGAGTCAAAGTGAATGAATACCGGCACCAATGGAGACGGATGATAGAAGCTCTGTTGTGTCTGTCGGAGCGACAGGGTGGCCTCGCCGCTACACAGCCTGGTTTTATTCAGGTTTGATCTCTGGAACAGGCAGTATGTCCATCAATCACATCACACATCAGGGGTCAACAAGGTGACAAACACCATAGATAGGAGAGTCCAGCGGCAAATGCTTTGAAAAATAACAGTTTGAAAGCCTATTTCTAGCATTTTATAACGAGACTGTATCAAAAACTAACTAACTTATAAGAGAGAGTTAATGTCACTACAAAATCATTCTAAGGATCACTTTGGACTTATGAACAGTTAAAAACCAAGAGGAATGAGCAGGAGAGTAAACAAATATGTATTAAGTGCATCACAAACTCAAAGTTGTGGCTTTGACCTATCAAGACGCTATATATATATATATTACTATATATACGCTATATACAAATATTCCCACTTCACGTGAATGCAACATCAACTACAGCCAGATTCACAAAGGCAGGGGTTGTGAGATGGAGCAAGAAAGAAAGACGTAAAACAAACACACTGCAGACAATTCAATATCCTTGATTTTGACATTTGACATGACTCGGCCAATTCCACTTGTAAACGACCCCCCCGTTTAAATCGGGACAGCCATTTCTTCCGTAGCTGGCCCGGTCTCCCCAATTCCACTTGGATAATCATGACATCCTTAGTAGTTAAAATAGTCACGACAGAATGAATGAGAGGAATGAGAGAGAATAATGGAGCGTGGAGAGACCGAGAGAGGAAAGGTAAAGGAAGAAAGGGGAGAGAGAGAGAGAGAGGCAGTCTACTGCTTGGCTGTTTGTAAAATCAGTATCTGCTCACATCCAGTTTGTAAAACCAGTATCTGCTCACATCTAGTTTGTAAAACCAGTATCAGCTCACATCCAGTTGTAAAACCAGTATCAGCTCACATCCAGTTTGTAAAACCAGTATCGGCTCACATCCAGTTTTTAAAACCAGTATCTGCTCACATCCAGTTTTTAAAACCAATATCGGCTCACATCCAGTTTTTAAAACCAGTATCTGCTCACATCCAGTTTTTAAAACCAATATCGGCTCACATCCAGTTTTTAAAACCAGTATCGGCTCACATCCAGTTTTTAAAACCAGTATCGCTCACATCCAGTTTTTAAAACCAATATCATCTCACATCCAGTTTTTAAAACCAGTATCTGCTCACATCCAGTTTTTAAAACCAGTATCTGCCCACATCCAGTTTTTAAAACCAGTATCTGCTCACATCCAGTTTTTAAAACCAGTATCGGCTCACATCCAGTTTTTAAAACCAGTATCGGCTCACATCCAGTTTTTAAAACCAGTATATCGGCTCACATCCAGTTTATAAAGATGAAGTTTCTGATAAGATCCTGACATCTTTTTTCAGACTCATCGGTCGGTTGAGCAACAGGCAGCCCGTTGTCAGGTGTGAGGAAGTCAGATTCAGCTGTGGATAAGTGAGTCAGCGGTAAACGTCGGTATGTGACAGGTGTAAAAACGTTGGTGAGGTAAAACGGACACTCCCTCCTGAGGCTCTTCTCATGTGGCTGGACTATGAGATGTTCACCATTTCAGAAACGTGACACCTCTTCTGATGAAAAAGAAAACTGGCTGTTGAAAATCAGCGTCGTAGCACTAAAGCACTAAAAAACGACAATAGCTGTGTCATCAACTTCATACAAACACAAACAGATAAATGAAGAGTTTTGGGATGAAATGCTTCCATGACACTTTAAAGGTCGTGCTGGCTTTGCTCCGAACATCAACGGGCCTTGTGGATGGATTAAGATCAAGGATGACAGCGCAGGTTACAAGAGAGAGGAGCTAGCATCACGTCTCTGCACCATGATGTGTTTATTTTAGGTTTTTTTTTTTTACGCTTCTGTGGCGTGAAACAGATGTTTGCAGAAGATAGACAACCGGCGACTGTACGCTCCGGCAGCGCTCAAAGAAAGAAGATTCTTCCGCTGTTTTGACGCACCTGCTTGGCGATGTTTAATTAAGGTTGAAACAAATGTCACGTTGTGGAGGATTAGAAATTACTTTTCAAGATATCGCCCACAGGATATCTCACTCACACACACACACACACACACACACACACACACACACACACACAAGGCACCGGAGAGGAAAAACAATAGCTGGCAGAAAAACAATTTGCACTATCACACGCACCGTGGCAGTTAATAATCTCTCTTGATGAATTACTGGAGTCAAAACAGCTGAAAATGAACAAGGAAATAAAAACTCGTAGATTGAGATTGCGAGCGAGAGCCGATACGTCCTGCGATGTTTTGTGAGGTTTTAATGTGACGGGCCACGCGTGTAATGAAAATCTAATTACTGCCCATAAACAACCATGTAGTCAACACTGGTATACCCATCATGTGACGTATCAATTCCCCAATCTAATCAATACTTCGCTGCTTTGGAAGTTCGGACATTTTTCCAATAAGCCATTTTTGAGTTTACGACCTCTCATCCATTAGTCATTGGTTTGTAAACACAGTTATGGCCACCGTCAATCCCCATGCCCTTTTGACCCCCCCCCCTCAAGATATGCATGTTGGCCATAAACCACTATTACCCAGAATCCCTCCCTTCGGCCTCGCAGCGCTGCCAATTAAAATACACTACGCTGCAGTCAGAGAGGGAAGAAGAAAGCGAGACGAGCCAAAAAGCGAGACCACGCAGCAGCAGCCATTTTGCACTCTTTCCAGCGGTGCGTGAGTGAGGGATGCGGCGGCGTCTCGGCGCGAGCGGCCGGTAATTACGGCACCGCCGCTACTCGCCAGCCGTCCTCTGACAGCCTTCTAATGGATTCTGCGCCGGCGCTCCGGCAAACACCTGTCAGCCCGCGGAAAGGGAGAGCGCGGCCCACCTCATCCTTTTACATTTCGGTCATTATTTCATTACTCATGCTGTGCTTACATTCTGCCTCGCTTCAGGACACCCCCTAACCACCCCGCCCACACACACACACACACACACACACACACACACACACACACACACACACACACACACACACACACACTCTTGTCTGTAGGGTGAAAGTGAAGAATGAGTGTGACATGAAAAACAAAACAAAGTAGCAACGCTTTGTTATTAAAACTGAGACTGAGAGTTATGCAAAGAGAGGGAGGGAGGGAGGAAGAGAGAGAGGGAGGGAGGAATAATCAGAGAGAAAGATGAAGGGAAGGAAGGAGGGAGGATGAGAGTGAGTGAAAGGTGGAGGGAAGGAAGGAGGGAGGAAGAGAGAGAGGGAGGGAGGAATAATCAGAGAGAAAGATGGAGGGAAGGAAGGAGGGAGGATGAGAGTGAGCGAAAGAGGAATAATCAGAGAGAAAGATGGAGGGAAGGAAGGAGGGAGGATGAGAGAGAGCGAAAGAGGAATAATCAGAGAGAAAGATGGAGGGAAGGAAGGAGGGAGGATGAGAGAGAATGAAAGATGGAGGGAAGGAAGGAGGGAGGAAGAGAGAGAGCGAAAGATGGAGGGAAGGAAGGAGGGAGGAAGAGAGAGAGCGAAAGATGGAGGGAAGGAAGGAGGGAGGAAGAGAGAGAGCGAAAGAGGAATAATCAGAGAGAAAGATGGAGGGAAGGAAGGAGGGAGGAAGAGAGTGAGCGAAAGATGGAGGGAAGGAAGGAGGGAGGATGAGAGAGAGCGAAAGATGGAGGGAAGGAAGGAGGGAGGAAGAGAGTGAGTGAAAGATGGAGGGAAGGAAGGAGGGAGGATGAGAGTGAGCGAAAGATGGAGGGAAGGAAGGAGGGAGGATGAGATGGAGGGAAGGGAAGGAGGGAGGATGAGAGTGATGTCTGCCACAGGTGTGAGTCATGTCCGGCAGATGAAGCCTCTCTGTTAGTTAGTTTAGTTAGTTAGTTTAGTTAGTTAGTTAGTTACTTTGATCTCTCCAGTGGAACAACGACAGCTAAGAGGAACATCGGCAAACCGAGTTGAAATGGAAAAAGCACCATTTGAAAACTCTCATGAAACTAGTTTTGGAGAACATTAAGTTACCAGCTATTTTAAGCATTTAGTTTTGCTGTCACATACGAACACGCTGAGGATGAATCTGTGTCTGCAGAGTGAATTATAAGTTACATGTTTCCTATAAGAAAGCATTTACAGCGTTTTGTAATGAAACAATTGAAATATCAGCGAGTCGCCAGTGAGATGATTTGCGATCCGTCTTCTGATGAAGAAGCAGAAATGAGAAAGCGACATCATGTCGGTGTAAATGAAACTCGTTACGCAAACAACAAAACATCTCACGCAAACAAAACAGGCTGAGGTCTGCGGCCCGTCGCCATGGTTACCGAAGACAAAGATATTCCTGTCCGGTTTAGACATGAAGAATAAAGTAAAACCAACGACACTGATGGTGGTGATTTATTGAGTAGAATAACCTCCTAACCTCAAACTTTAACTTCATACATGTTGAAACGTCAAACAGTAATAAGGCACCTTGGTTCTCTTGGTCTGGACTCCATCACTCCTCTGGTCTTCGTTGAAACATGTAATGTGATATCCTAACGCGTGATCTTTGGATTTTAAATGTTTTCTGCAGATGCAGAGTGCCCATCTCAGAGACGTGGCCCCCAGAGGCCCCCAGAGGCCCCCAGAGGCCCCCAGAGGCCCCGTTCAGGCTCGCCCAATGGCAGCCAGACGGCTATATGGCGGATTTGCTGCTAATTCATTGTTGGCGTGGTGTTATGTGGTGTGACTACGGATGACAGATCGTGCTCTACACGTCCCTCGGCGGTGCTTGGATCACGTCAGGCTCAGGGCATGGAGCCTTGATGGTGTTAGGACTGGTCTGCTTGTGTCTCGGTAAACATGAGTCTGTGTGTGTGTATTAATACACAGATAAAGTAATACACTGTCTGTATCACATAAACCCACCACCTTCCTCAACATCCAATTTGTTTTGAATCAAGTTGAATCAAGGAGCAAGCTGTAGCATTTCAGTATCATTGAGACATTAGTAAAATAACCGCCAACAAACCAAAAAAGATCATTGGTGAGAAGATTGTCGGCTTCCTCCGGCCTCTCCCGGCGTCATGCCCCGCCCCGACGTCTCGTTCCAACATGAATTACGTCAAATCAGGGAAGCAAGTTGCTCTCAGAGTTGCTGTTTCATTGTGACTTTAAACACGCTGTACCTTTAAGAAACCACCACTTGACTGAACCACGGGTAAAGTGAAGCGACACATTAATAAAGAGGAGGCAGAGCGGCCCGGCGGTTAGAGGGAGCGTCCCGTAAATGAGCCATTATAGTTTTGACCACCATGTTTCCTGTTGAAGTCACCTTGGACCCCCCCCACCGGCTCACCCTGCAAGTCCCTTTGGGTAAGAGCAGCAGGTAAATGCCTTGAAACATGAAGGTAAAACCAAACTGACCAGACAGCAGCGGTTTGTACTGCGTGTTAACTGGATGTGTTGGAAGCATGATGAACCAAATGACATCAAGGTCAGTGAGATGACAGCCAGTCTGACTAAGCGGCTGCTGGCATGAACTCATTATGGGATTATGTGTCATGTATGTGTCAGGTATGTTTTGCTAAAATGGATAACGTGTTGGAATGAAACCCCTCCGCTAAACCAGTGAAGATGTTTTTTTCTTTAAATTCAATGCTATGCTCTGTCGTGAGAACACCATGCTAGCAAAACAAAATCCATCTTTTACATCACGCTCTACATATTCCACCAAGTCCATTAACACAGCCTTCAAAGGTGCCATTTGTCTCAACGGGGGGGTCAAGGTTCGCCTTTCTCAGCCGGGGACGGTAATGCAACGTGCCTTGTGCTGCTGTTTGTTTGTGCCTGTGCTAACAGAGCAGCTGTGGTTCAGGATCTGGGCCACGAGGCTCTCCGGAGAACATGTCCCCCCGTTCAGCTTCAAACAAAGACAGAGAAAAGGTTACGCTCGGAGGAGAGAATGTAAGCTTGTTTACCACCGTCTCAGTCTCGCCTTTCCTCGACTGTCTGACGAACACACACACACACACACACACACACACACACACTTGCATGCAAACTTGCAATACAGAAACACACATGTAAACAAATGCACAAGCAAACATACACACATGCATGCACATACACAAATACACATTCATGTGCATACAGATAGGTACACTCACACACACACACACACACACACACACACACGTTTGCATGCAAACTTACAATACAGAAACACACGTGTAAACAAATGCACAAGCAAACATACACACATGCATGCACGCACACTCTCAGATTGGTATATAAGCACTTGCACATACACAAGTACACATTCGTGTGCATACAGATAGGTACACACAGACACACACACACTCACATAAACACACATGCATACACTCATACCCAGGCTTGCACACTCATACATCGACACACTCCCCCTCTCCCTTGCTTGGGCTTTCTCTTTCTTCCACGTCGTTCTGCTCTCCGTCTCACCTCCCAGGCGTAATCAGCCTCTCTAATCCTTTCCCTTACATTAAGTGCTGTTTCCTCCTCCGTCTGGCCTCCAGCGCTCGCTGCACTAGCTGTTGACAGTGCCGTTGTTTTCCTCAGAACAAAACCCTCCCGGTCGCGGCGAGGAGATGGAAAGGAGAGCGGGAGAGATCCCTCTGGCACCTCTTAGAAGATATGCTCATTTTTTGTTTCCCCCCTTAAAGAAGACAGGCTTCTTTTCCGTCTTTTGTTTGGGGGATGTCGTTGCACAAAACAAGCAGCCTGCCTTTGGAGCTGTGCTATTTCTAGCAATGGATCAGATGAGGGAACTTCGTATTGGTTCTTTGGATCTTGGGGAGGGTTTGTTGACGGGCTGTAGGTTACCAATCAATAAACCCTAAATAAACCAAAAATGGTGACATGAAACATTCAGCTGTAACATATCACAGGGATGATTTGATCTGACAGTAAAATGAATGTATACATGTTTACAATGGGTGGTCTCAGAGGGGAATGGACCAAGCAAGATTTTCACGTTGAAGAGATGTTGATATGACGTTGAAAACCCGTAAATACAGCCAAGATGAGTTCAGATGACATCCGTAGTCCAGCGCTGCTACCTGCATCTTTTATGAGATCAGGACCTAAACATCTTTTTTATCCGATATCAGTTTCAAAACAAACAGTTTCCAAAGCTGTTTTAATATGTATTGTTACCGTGCCATAATACCATATAGTGAAAATGTTGAGTTTGTTTGGGTTGACATTGAACCTCCGTTGAGCCACGTCCTGCAAATCTCCGTACATCAAATCCTGCTGGGAACCCCTGAGAAGACACCGGAGCCTAGATTAATATTACATACAAGGTGTACCTGATGACTCTGGAAGATTCATCTGATCTACTCGTATGTCCATATTGAATGACAGTTTATTATCCAAGGAAGGTTAAGTTGAGCGTGTTCGTTCTTTCTCGGCAACGTCCCCAACGTTCCCAACTGGGAGCTTCCCAGTCCAACCACAGTCTTCTTCTTTTGGCCGGAGAGTGTGTTTCGTTCACTTTCCCAGCAGGCATTGGGAAACAAAGCGATGAACATATGGTCACATGCTTCTCAAACCTCTAGGCTGCAGCCGCCCCCTGTACATCCAGGCTCATGAAGCAATACATTTCATTAGGTCATCACCTCTGCCTCCACAATTAAACCTGTAATATTTTGCTGTCAGCTCGTATCTCATCTGTGCTGTTAAGAAAGAGTCCGTTATGCAGGTGGGCCGGCCGAACGGCCCAGGGGAGTTTAATATTATCATTATGTATGAATGGAATTGGTTTGGACTGTTCTGCTTTGAGCGACACACAACACAACCAAATACATGTAATACAGTTACAGTTTCATAATAGAGAATGAAATCACGGGAGGAGATAGCTTTTTGTTTGTTTTTTATTCAGGACCAAGTTATAACTGAAGGGCTTTATTTAGAAACACTATGGTGACAAAACAAGATGTGATAAAGTATCTAAAAATGTAAAGGACATTCAATACTGAGTTTTATTGTCTTGTCAGAAATCATTTTGACAGTAGTGGACATCCCTTTCTTTAAATGGAACCTTGTCATCACCATTGTCGGGTACAAACATGTAAATACAACTATAGTATTATTTTAAAAGTTCAGATTGTCCCTCACATCAGTTCCTTGACCCTGAAACCAAAACTGCATCATTTTAAAACCATACGTGCATCGATAAGACAACAAGCCTTCTATTCCTCATACATGAAAAGCTGTTTTTGCTTTGCATTGCTCAGTAACAGTAAAAACTGTCTTGACTGCCACAACCCACATCAAAGACTAAAATACCATGTTTGGTCAAAGTCAGTGACTCATTCTCGGGGGTTCTGACTAATTCCAGGAGGCGGTAGACAAAAGGTTACAGCAACAAGCTTGCAACCGGTAAGTCACTGGTTTAAAGGTCTGGTCGGAGAAACGCTTTCCCCTCTCTCAGGAGTGGAAGTGCCTTTGAGCAATACGCTTACAGGTGTAGCTGTGTAGCATCTTTAAACGTCGATATCATCCCACTGAGCGCTAGTGGCTTTTCAACGTCACGTCTATGTTTTAGCTCTCAAATCGCCCCGGATCCTTTGGACTGCAGACATCCCACCTCTCCCGGAAGTTCAACAGATTATATACAATATACCGGAAATCGATTTTTGACAGACGTAGCGAGAGAGAGAGAGTGTGTGAGACTGACAGACGTAGCGAGAGAGTGACAGAGAGAGAGAGAGCGTGAGTGACAGACGTAGCGAGAGAGAGAGAGAGAGAGAGAGAGAGAGCGCGAGTAGACCTATCAGTTTTCTCTGTGGGCGGGCTTTACAGCCGACCTCTCTCTCTTTCATTGTCCATCAGTTCAGGTTAGCGAGTGTTCTAGAAAAGAAAATATATAAAACCCACTTCACCCCAGACTACACTAAAGTGTCTACTGCCTAATAGGGGTCAAACATAATGACAGTGTTGGCAACAGTGACTTTTCTATTGGGGGTGGTGCTGCCTCCCTGAGATGAGTTTTTGCAGGCTGGATGTCTGTGACTGTGTATTAGACCACGCAGTACATACATTAGTACATATTTAAACAATGCAGAAACAGCTGTAGATATCAGAAATATTCACCAGGGAAGTCCACATGTACAAGATAAAGCTTTCATTTAGCCTCATTTTAGCCTCGATGTTATAAACCATTTACACATCTTTTAAATGGATAATCAACATGCACTTGCTCACATTAATCGTAATACCTTGGTATATTTACCATGAACCAACTAGACCATGGTCGAGACGGTTGGTAGCCTCTATCTCAGTGTGTCAGTGATACACAGTTCCCATGAACCCTGTTGCTTCCTGTCACAAACCTCTTCCTGTTTTGTGCCATAAAGCAATCCAGCAGATTTCCCTTCACATTGTAAAAGGCAGACGAGAGGCCTTGTTTGTTTCTAGTCATCATACTAATGTCTCAAAAGGAAAATGGTACTGATGTTAAAATGCTGCTCAGAGCACCTTCAACTCCCCACTGATCCACTGGAGTTGTTTGGCACTGAGCGGCTCCCAGGTGTGAGAGTGTATTTGCCCTACAACTACTCTCCCTGGCTTTGATGTAAATGAGGAAGTGTTTTAGCATTTAAAAAAAATGATTGTTAGCGTTTAATCTGCATGGGGTCCGTGATGGGTGGGGCTTCCTATTCAGATAGAGCCAGGCAGGTTGTCAATCACAGGGAAGTGTACGGAATTGACTTTCAAATTATTTTCCTGTCCTGCCTGGTGACCCCCGGTACCATCTGGTACTCCGAGCAGGACAGAACAAATACTATCTGACCCACGTCTAGATTACATTTCATGTTTTTAGAGTTACAGTGAGTGGGCTGGCAGCGGCTCGATGCTTTGCTCAAGAACAGTTAGACAGGAAGCATTGGTTGTTTCTGGAATTCAACCTGTGATTTTTTCTTTCCTGTGGACCTCACTGCATCTGATCAATTACCATTAAATTGAATGATGAACTACCATGCAGATGGTATTCATGTGCTTCCTGCCAGACCAATAGCCAACATCCTTGCTTCTATTTCAGCGAGCTGCACCAAAACAGGCCATTACACTTCTTGTGTCTTCACACCCTCAAAATGGGTTCTCGCTTCAAGCTTTTTCTAAGTGAAGCCTCTTCATATATCTCTGCCACCCACCTGAGGAGTGAGTGGAACCACAAGCCCAAATCTGGAAGTGTTGAGGCTGTGCCAAAGAGATGACATGTTTCTCCATTTTCACTGGCCTTGAAAATAGTGTCTGCATATCCAACATGAAATATCCACCATCTGATCAAAGCAACACTCACTATTACAATATGATAAAATATATAAAACATTAACTCAGTTACCTACTATCCTTTGATAAGTATCTTAATTTGACAAAATTCTCTATATCTTCATATGGAAGTTTTCCAAAATAGATATATAGTGTTTTAATGGTCTACAGTCCTGTATAAACCCTGGAATTTCATGTACATGGTCACTTATATGTGAAGTGTTTTTCATGACCTTCTAGTCCACGAAACCTGTTCAAACCTTGTGATTTTAAAAAGGGACATCAGTGCCAATATAAACATTTTTCTCTTCATTCCTGAAAAACTTTTGTTGCTGTCGTTTTTTGTCTGACAGCAGCAGAAAGTACACCTCCAGAATACAAAATGTACGTGAAGAAGGAGTGTTGCATTATAAATCAAACAGAAAGGAAATCCACCACCTCCCTTCACTTCACTCTCACAGTTCTCTTGTCCTTAATTCAGCAGTGTCAAGATTGTCGTAACCTTCGGGGAGGAAAGAACAATTAGAGCAGACACTAACTCTTCATTCAGCTCTCCTTAATCCTGTCCTTCATCTACCTGTTCTGCTTTGCCAAATCAAAGGAAGGCCAACGGTCGAGCTGTGGACACAAATAGCAGATTTTAGTGCTGTTGGACCTCACACTAGGCAGCAGCCCAGGTCTGGATTAGCCAAGTGGGATTCACTGATTTAAACTCTGCAAGGACTAAGGGGGAAGAATTGAGACAATCCAAGAGATAAAATCATCTTTTGACATATTTTCTTACATGTATTTATCCAGGGAAGGTTTGTTGAGCATGCAGACTCTTTTTCAGCAATGCCCTGCCACATGTCGCTCCACTGGAGGTCGATGTAGAAATGTAATGAACAAATGAACAATGAACAAATCATTTTTGCAGGCCGGTTGAGAGCCTTGTCAGAACAGTCAATGATATAAATATGACTTAGCCTTTGGTTCTCGTGTCCTTGAATTAAACAAGAATCTGCCAAATCTACGTTTAGTTCCCTTTGACATTTGAAGGCTGTTCCCCAAAGTCTGGTCAGCTGAACCAATGCAGATGCTGCACCTAACCTTAAACAAATCCCTTTTTCATTGCCACTTTCTTTGTTTTGTGCTTACATATGTCTGTCATCATCCACTGCACTCTCAGAGGACTGATAAAAATCCTCTCTGAGCCGGAGACAGACGTGCCTCAAGGTGAAACGTTTCTTCAAACTGTGTCAGCATATCATCGCTACAACGCCCTTCAAAAAAACTAAAAAATAAAGGCTGACACTTCCGTGAGCCATGTTTACTGAAATCGAGGTACCCTCCACCAACCCCCCCACTGTTTCCCTACCCAGTTCCCCCAGCCGTTTGTGTCTCTGTGGATTACAAAAGGGCATCCTCTCCCCCACCTTTGCTGTCGGCTGCCTGTCAAGCATTTTCAATCTCATCTGTTTGGCCATCTCCCGTCGGCTGATTTAAAGCAGACCTTTGTGCCTCCTCCCTCTCCGCTCGCCTTCTGACAGTTCGGCTCTACAGCCTCTGCCTCTCCACATGATGGATCACGTCATCCAGCGTGCCCAGGCCTTTACATGCAATGCAAACATGCATCCATCACGCAGCAAAGTGATGATAGTGGGGGGGTCGCTGGGTTAAAAAGTGCCACTTTCCGATGAAGGTCTAGCGCTCATGATTGAATGGGAGGGAAACACTTTACGGATCGTAGCCATTGTCGAAAGTGTAATGCATATTTGCTGCTGTTTTTTTACTCTGTGAAAGGAAATATTTGCAAAATTAAAGCATAATAATTCCTATTTTAGGCTTTAAGGAACTGTTGGTCAGTTTAGTTTTTCATATTCTGTTCTTCCATATGAAGTAAAAAAGTCTGTAGCATTAATGCAGGCTAGATGCAAGATAGGGGGCAGCTATAATGTCTACCACTGTATGCACTGGGCATGAAATTATTGGGAAACTGTGTACTACATCAGTGTAGTTCCATATTTGACATTCAGAGCAAGGGGGTGTGATTGAGGGTTGAAATAATTGCCCTTGAAAGGAAGTGAATGTTCTTCATTCGAATGGAGAGCGTGTTGCTCGTTGAACCATGTAAAGATCCTGCCACCATCCGAGAACCGCCGCACTAAGCTAATAATTACATTCTGCTTTCATCAAGATCTCTCACATTTGGGGACTGTTGCGACGTGAGGCAGTCGACAAAAGAAAGCTGGGGCCTGCAGAGGGAGAAATAGCTGTGCTTGGACAGATTGCAGCTGTAGAAAGTTCATGCACCACTAGACTCAATTATAAACCACCCCGGCAAAGCCTGCTCGCTGAGAAAAAGGAGGTAAATTGTGTTTACTGTAGCCTTGTCGAGTAAACAGCATTTAAAGGGATGCCATCTCTGTTATTCATCATTCTGTCTGCAGACTACTCCACACACCTTAGTAATTTCATAATTGGCTCTGAATTATGTTTAGCAACCTTTGATTGATTCGATCAAACTCAAAGCACAGAGCCCGTAACGTTTTGACGTGACCTCGCTGAGATTGAACACCGCTTATGTAACGGATAATTTGTAGTTACGTCCGTCTGAGAACGTATTTAGGTTGCCGTATTAAAGGACGGCGTATGAATGCCTGCAAAGATTGCCTCGCATTATGTTTCATTTTCCTTCGAGCACACCTTGGTGTGTGTTGAGCAGGTGCTCAAACTATCTGCATCACATCCAGACGACAAAAACATCACCTAGCTGCACCGTTTTTCATAAATTCATTCCATTGTTTTTACTCAACAATGAACCAAAACAGAGTAATGATGATGTTTTAGGTTTGGACTCTTTGGCTGTTTCACGGTGGTGCATTTAAACAAGATATATACACTTAAAGCTAAACTACATTTTTGACCTAGATCCTGTTTTCCGTTATTTTCCATCATTCTGGTCGATTCTTGAGTTGTGCTTGGGTGCATGTCTCTCCAGATTCAAGATTCAAGATTCAAGATTCAAGGAGTTTAATTGTCACATACACACACGAGGTGTGTAGTGAAATGCAAAGTGGCAATGCTCAGCAGAAATGTGCAAAATAACAGGTTCACACTATTTACAATAGACCAACACAATATTTACAATATTTAAGAGCTCTATATAAAAAAACAACACAATATTTACAATAAGAGCACTTTATAAAAAAATATAGTAAAAAAAGGGAAAATTGTATGTGTAATATAAATTATAAATTATGTGTAGTCTTTACCTAAGTGTGTGTGTGCATAAGAGGGCAGTGTGTGTGTCTTGGTGGGGGCCCTGGTGAGGTCGGAGTTCACAGTCCTGATGGCCTGAGGAAAGAAACTCCGTCTCAGTCTCTCTGTTTTGGCAGCGTGACTACGGAGGCGCTTGCCTGACCGCAGCAGCTGAAACAGTCCGTTGTTGGGGTGGTGAGGATCCTTCATGATCCTGCAGGCTCTGGTTCTGCACCTCCTGGTGTACAAGTCCTGCAGGGTGGGGAGTGTAGTTCCAATAGTGCGCTCAGCCGAACGCACTACTCTCTGCAGAGCCTTCCTGTCCTGAGCGGAGCTGTTGCCAAACCAGGCAGTGATGCTTCCTGTCAGGATACTCTCCACAGCTCCAGAGTAGAAGGACTGAAGGATCCTCCGGGAGACTTTGAATTTCCTCAGTTGCCTGAGGTGGTAAAGGCGCTGCCTCGCCTTTCTCACCAGAGTGTCAGTGTGTGTGGACCATGTCAGATCTTCGGTGATGTTGACTCCCAGGTATTTATACCTGCTCACCCTCTCCACAGTATTCCCATTAATCCCCAGTGGTGAGTACGTCCAATACAACTGTTAGGCCAATGGACACTACAAAAATGAATGAACCCCAAAAGCAAAGTTGTTTCAGCATACTGACACATGAATTTATTTACTGTTCAGTTCATCCATGATCTGATAACTTTCACTTTTTATTTTGCACTACTTGCACTACAGCCACAGACGGCCACCAAAGAGCTAGCAAGGAAGTGCTCAAGCAACGGCCAAGGTAGCGTCAAAGCTGTACGAGAAATTCTCATTCACATCGTTTTATAGGTCTCATTACTGAGGGAACAGTCATGTTTTGAAAGAAACATGCTTTGGGGGTCCATTGGCCCAATAACGTGTGGTGGACTCTGGCAAGCAACACGTAAGCAGCTCTATAGTGAAGCAATTGACACGTTTTTAGTCACCCTCGACTGGTGTGATGGAAAAAAGAAGGGACGATATAGGATCCAGCTTGAGTTTGAGCTGGTGCTTTTATTCAGAGGGATTTACAATGAGTGAGGGTTCAGTGTTTTGCTCAAGGACACCTCGACAGGACGCATAGCTGTTGCTGACCACATGAGGTGTTGCAGGGATTTAACCTTTTGGTCACAGGAAAGTCTCTCTTATCACTCAGCCACCTTGCAGCCTGCAGTATATGATTAAGAACCTGCAGTATATGACCCGCTGTAACAAGAATCCTAGGATGAAGGCAACTTGTGCCTGCAAAACAGATGAAAGGAGGAGGGTTAATAGAGGTGTGAGACAGGAAACAAATGGAGAAGATGAAAAGAGTCTGGTACATAAGGGTAGCATAGGGGCTGAATAGGTGAAGCATGGGGGCATCTGGATTGAACTCAGAAAACTAGACAGTCTGGGCTGAGAGAGGTGAGCACTAAGCCACGAGAGCTCAAGCTGGTTTCAGGATCAGAATCAGGATTAAAGCACCCCCATGCAGGTTTTCCTGCCCCGACACTCGCCACTCTTCTTGATCACCATGTTTTTGAACAGGCCTCATCTGCTGGACGTTCAGCTTCACGGCGCTTTCATTTCTTATCGCTTTCCACCGTGGTTGTTGTTGCTAGCCGCACCTTGATAAATGGTATACGTCCCAGAATGTCACAACATCTTTCATTTATTGTTATTTTAATATGATAAAAGTTGCATATTGTACTTTTAATGTCAAGCTCGATAAATGTGCAGGAACTTGTTTAGGTGACTTGCAGGACCACTAGCCAAGAGCTGTTTGTTTCCACTGTTTATCAAAAACTAATACTTTTTTTTTTACTCGTCTGATACTTCTTCTGTTTGTACTGCTATGCATGGACATTGAGCAGTGTCATGTAAAGGTCCATAGCAACCTACCGTAGTGTGCATTGCGAACACAACCGATAGCAGCAGCATTTCATCAACAGCACAGTTAGCAAACATGCTCAGTGTGAGTGCAGGTTGCTGTCACAGCCGTGCATCCCCACCACCATTAATCCCTACATTACTGCCTCTACTAATTATCCACATTTATTTCTCCAACACAAGTCACTGTAATGACCTGCCTGCAATCTGCCTCCTACTTCACTCTGAGCCAGCCACTCTTGGTGTGACAACTAAAAAGATGTGTTAATGCACCACAATTTAAAAATCCCAGCGTCAAAAACAATTAGAGGCCTCTCAGACATTCATACCGTGACAATCTTTACAGCAGTAATTATCTCTCGCTGAAGACAAAACTGTGTTGTGTCTGGCCATAATTCCCTTCAGGATATTACTCATAAAGAGAAAGAAAGATGGCACAAATAAACAAACACATAGCAGGGAAGGAAGGGGCAGTACTGCAGGGCCCTTTAGCTCTCAGCTTGGCTAATGATTCAAATGCTGCAGATTCTTTACATCATATGGAGGATCTGATGTGAGAGGTCATTACATTACAGAGTACATACATTCTTACCACGGGATTTAAAACCACTGAGCTACAGAGGGAATTGAACCCCCCACCCTGGCAGTGTTAGTACCATGTCATTGAACTTCGCTGGAGTATGAGGAGAGCCTTATGGAAGACATCAAAATGTTCTCTAAATGTTACTAAAATAATAATAAATAAACAAATAAATAACTAAATAATAAAAAATAAAGCTGACAAATCATCAAATAAATAAATAAATAAACCATCACAAATAATATATATATATATATTTCGAGCACCATATTACACACAGCATACTTTAGGAACTGTATTTCCTTCCTTCCTGTTCAGATCCTCCAGAGGTGGTTGGCTGATAATGCAAACTAAAAGAAATGTTATTCTCTCCGCAACCGACCGGCTGTTCGTCCTTTCATGGCCGTCTTCTTTCCTGGAAGTGGAGGAGCCAATTAAAAAGCTGTTTTTGGCTCTGAGCATGTGTTGATACAGAAGCAAAAATGAGATCCCTTCCATATGAATGTGGACCAAATAGCCCCACTCGGGTTACTCCAGTCAGAATTTTGCCAATTTGCAAAACAGCACTGCAGGAGCTCTGGTAAACGGGTTTTCCCTTTCTTACAGTCTAATGAACGTGTGATTGCAGCCAATATATGGGGCTAATATTGCCCTTTCAATATAAACTGCATATTGGCTAGTCAATGTTGCTCACCACTGATATGATGGAGGTGTGGGAATGATTTTATTCAACAGCTTCAGGGTTAAAACCTGCAATGAAACCTGCCTCACCCTGTATATGGTCTAAAGCCTGTTTCAGAGGCTTTCCCAACCTGACAAGAATAAAATTCCCAGAGAAACACTGAATTCTTGGGATTTTCTTGGCATGAAAATGGACAAACATCTCGTTGAATCCTATTGAGTGCATATCAGGGGTGGATGCGGTGGGAATGGAAGCCCTATTGACGAGTCTTACCCATCACATCTGATAATGCATTATCAAAGATGTACAGAACGTCCACGAGGAAATGAAATTCTAAATGGAACATATGAGGCATTAAGGACACGTGCCATGAAAGCACGCCATCTGAGGAGGGCAGAGAGAAATGTTGCATTTTTGGACCAATCGAGGGACATTAGCAATCTAAGCAACGCCTAACACAATGAGAATCTGAAGGATTCCACAAAGTAGCTGATTGCATTATGGGCTGGCTATGCAGCTGGCAGCTGCTTCCTGACAATATGATGATGGAAAACTCTCGTCGCTCCACTCCAAAATAGTCAATTAACGGAAATGAAATTGTGTGATGTCTGTTGCAGCACAGATGCTGAAGGCGAAGACGGCAAACCGGCGTGGGACTGCAGCAGAGATTCTCCTGATGGTAACGTTTACTAACGGACACAGGCTTTTAACCATTCGGTAACACTTGGTCACAGTTTGGTTTGTAACCTGTGTATTAAGCTTTGGAAAAGTATTGTAAGTACACAGTAATACTCTTTAAGTACTTTAGGAAAATGTCCTTAATACATAATGAGCCACACTAGTTTAACATCACAATGTATTTTAGTATGTTACATTTTCACATTTTGTACAGTCGATAGGTTAATGCACTGGAATAAGGCCAGTGTTACTCAGTGTTACTCAGTGATGTAGAGGTAAAAAAAAGGTGGGTAAACTCTGACATTTACGACATCCCTGGTGTTACCGTGCCATTAACGTCACTAGGAAACAGCATTTCGATGGTGTAGCTTCTGAAATTTGACACATTTCCGGTTAAAACAGGATTTGGAGGCAGGACATAACGTGGGGAGGGACTGTTCAGAAATCTGCCATTTATTTTGTGATAGGTACATTATGATACGGAGGACTAGCTAACAAGGTGAAAAAGTTTAATTTCATTGTGTCTTTAATATACCCGGGGAAGGTTGACTGAACATGCATGCTCTTTTATGCAACATAAAATTGGTATTGTTGCTCTACTGGAGCAGTCGAGGAGTTCATCCCTCTCTTATAGTGCTTCTGCTGTTTGGGGTTGGGAGCAACATGCTACGTTCTGCTGCGTTTCAAAAGCACTCAAGTAATGAGGGAGCACTGCAGTGCTAGTTAAGAGAGTGCACGCTTGGTGTGATGAGGCCTGTGTGTGTGTGTGTGTGTGTGTGTGTGTGTGTGTGTGTGTGTGTGGAGGTACTGGCCCAAGGAAATCTCGATATGACTCTGATTTCACATGCTTGGTTCTCAGATGGAAGTGCATGTTCATCAATTATGGTGACCAAAGTCCTGGATCAGTTTTCTAAAAAGAAAACCCTATAGAACCATTAGTGCTGCACCATCTACTCTCAACATGAAACATGCATAGAGCAAAGGAATGTGCACACAAACACACACACACACACACACCACACACACACACACAGGCTGTGGCCCCATAAATGATTTACAACCGTGCTTGTTCTTTCTAGTTTATAACTCGTTTTATCTGTATATAATTTATCTGTTTACTTGTTCCCTCTGAAGCACTTTGTCTTAAAAGTGCTTCATAAATAAATTTGACTTGATTACCATGCTGTATACCACACACACACACACACACACACACACACACACACACACACAGTCACTCTCTTGGACCTGTCTGCAGCCGTCCTCTAGAGATGGATGTGAAGGAGGTCTAATTGGCTGCATAGCTTGCTCCCACGTTTTCATGGTCAATCAAGCAATCTCGGTCCAGGAAACATGAGGGGTATAGGGCCACACTGGACGGACGGACGGACGGACGGACGGACCGACCGACCGACCGACCGACCGACCGACCACCGACCACCAGAGTGGGGATCTGTGAGGCGTGACAGAGATGGGACCGTAGGGAAGCCTTATATGAGTTACACTCCAAATGAAACATCCGCCACTTGTAAAAGGTGACACCAACTGATACTATACTAACACTAATACTAATACTATATGTTACTATAATAATATCTCTGAAATATAGAAAGTGTAGTTGCTGATTCATTTGTTCATGTGTTTGTTTGAGAAAGTGACAAAGTTAGGGATTAAGGAGTCAAGGAGTCAAGGAGAGGTGACCAAGGACCCACCACTCAGTTACTCTTCATGTTTCTGCTGATCCTGCTGTACTCACACCATCAGAGTACAACGTGTTTTTCCATTATGTTGTTTGTACAGTTTAGTTCGGTATGGGTATGATGAAAGGTACTGGTGAGCTACCCAAGAATATTTGGCACTGGCAGGGAAGTCATTATGATGTTCCTCTCCAATAGAACCAACAGGACCAATCCTCCATTCCAATGGAAAATCAATGATGGTACTGTACCAATAGACCCAGTACAGATACAGCATGGTACTGATACTGTACTACACCCATAATAGACCCAGTACAGATACAGCATGGTACTGATACTGTACTACACCCATAATAGACCCAGTACAGATACAGCATGGTACTGATACTGTACTACACCCATAATAGACCCAGTACAGATACAGCACGGTACTGGTTTAATAAGACTCCCAGACTTGGCAGGTGTGGTACACCAGTCTACATGCTGCGAACTCCTGACCGCACACAGAGCGACGGCTTGTCCTGTTGTGAAAAAACCCTGTAAGTGTCTGGCGTGATGTTATCCTTCCTGCAGCTCAAAGCCACCAGGCGCCAACATCTGCTCCAAGGCTTTCAGAGGGTTTGGAAACGCTAGGCTATCATGTACATTAATGATTAATGATCCAGACACTGTCCCGTAACTGAAAGGTCACAGGTACAACTCCCCACAACAGCTAACGCATGTCCAACAGTTGCTATAGGGAGTCTGTAGTTCACTTCTGATTTATTCATTGAGTTCACAATTCTTTCAACAAAAAATTACAGAAATGTGCAAATCTTCTGATTGCTTATATAACGGAGAGTGCCGTGCGGTGATGGCGGTGTGGGTGGACAGAAATATTCTTTTAACCGGTTTATTCATTGCAGGGATATTCAATTCCAGGGTATCAAAGGTTCATGTTAACAGCTTAACCCAAATAAGACCTCAACCCGAGTGTGACCAATAGCCAGGTTGCTCTGTGCATGTAAACACATCCGCTGTTTCCCTCGTCGTTTCTGGTTTGAGGTGATTTTTAAAATGATTCCTGACTATTTTATGGCGCTGGGAGGAAAAAAAAAAAGGAGCAAGCTCATGTCTGCCAAAGGCCCCGTGGATCCCAGGGGCAGTGCAGCTAACATCGAGTGCAGTTCAGTGGGTCTGGAGCTCCATCTGTGCTGGCTTCTCCCACTGGGTGCCTCGTACCCGACCGACCCCCGCTCCCCACGCTGCAGCACTGTACGATGCCTGGCCCCCTGCATCCCCCTTGACAGCCTGTTACATGGAGGGAACGTATGATGTGTGCACAGGATGTACACACACACACACACACACACAAATGCACATAAAAATTCATGCACAGATACGCTATAAACACAATCACAACTTATATATGCATGCGTGTCGACATATGTCTGCACTATGCACACATACATACAGTCATGCAAGTGCACAAGGGGAAGGGAACACATGCAACCAATAAAAAACACCCTCATTCATCATGATACACACTTTGGATAGATGCACACACACACAAAATCACGCAAGGTAACTATTGTCTAGATGTGGCTGCACGATGCACACTACACACAACCGCACACTTGGGACATTCATTGGCACACTTTTGATGTGCTCATGCATGACTGCACTGTGCGCACACACACACACACACACTCACACACACACACACACACACACACTCACCCACTAGAATCTCTGATTGGCATAAACGTGCAGACTCCTTGGGAGTTTCTCAGTCTTATCATGACTTCAGTCTATCGTACTTCGTGACTGAAACCCGGTGGCGGCTCAAGACAGTTTTTTGAAGTGAGTCATCTGCAACGGAGGTGAAACAATGGCGTTCGGCAAATGAGCCAGATGTTCGTGTTTAAACAAGGACTTACATAAGAGACACCCCTCCATAGCAAACCCGAGAGAGAGAGAGAGAGAGAGAGAGAGAGAGAGAGAGACTAGTTCAAATAATGAACATGATTATTCAGAAAATCCATATGTCATTTGTTAGTATTTAACAGATTTTCTCAGCTGTGATGGAGATGCAGGTGAGGGTCTTTTCTTATCCTATTCTTATAGTATTAATACACATCAGCATGTGACTAAATATCCACTGTGTTACTGTCTATTGACGACTGATATAAGAAAACAGTGATCCAACCTCCAGCCACCCGGTGTCAGGTACGTCTTCCCTGGGAAAAACTCTCTGGGCCACAGGAAGTGATGCCCTTTACGTTTTTCGGTTTGTTTGGAATCAACAGAAGAAGAACTGGGTAGTTAGTATGAGCAGCTGATAGCCACCGTGGCTGAACAGACAAAGAGAAGAGCGCCACCTACAGGAACTCAAACTCCATCAACAGGAAATCCAAGGAGAAAGACGTCACAGTACTGGACACACTGTTTGATTGACAGGTGATCTCTGGGAAGAGCAGTGAGGAACACCACAGTGAGGAACACCACAGTGAAGAACACCACAGTGAAGAACACCACAGTGAGGAACACCACAGTGAGGAACACCACAGAACACCACAGTGAGGAACACCACAGTGAAGAACACCACAGTGAGGAACACCACAGTGAGGAACACCACAGAACACCACAGTGAGGAACACCACAGTGAAGAACACCACAGTGAGGAACACCACAGTGAGGAACACCACAGAACACCACAGTGAGGAACACCACAGTGAAGAACACCACAGTGAGGAACATCACAGTGAAGAACACCACAGTGAGGAACACCACAGAACACCACAGTGAGGAACACCACAGTGAAGAACACCACAGTGAAGAACACCACAGTGAGGAACACCACAGTGAAGAACACCACAGTGAGGAACACCACAGTGAGGAACACCACAGAACACCACAGTGAGGTACACCACAGTGAAGAACACCACAGTGAGGAACACCACAGAACACCACAGTGAGGAACACCACAGTGAGGAACACCACAGAACACCACAGTGAAGAACACCACAGTGAAGAACACCACAGTGAGGAACACCACAGTGAGGAACACCACAGTGAGGAACACCACAGAACACCACAGTGAGGAACACCACAGTGAGGAACACCACAGTGAAAAACACCACAGTGAGGAACACCACAGTGAAGAACACCACAGTGAGGAACACCACAGTGAGGAACACCACAGTGAGGAACACCACAGAACACCACAGTGAGGAACACCACAGAACACCACAGTGAGGAACACCACAGAACACCACAGTGAGGAACACCACAGAACACCACAGTGAAGAACACCACAGTGAGGAACACCACAGAACACCACAGTGAGGAACACCACAGTGAAGAACACCACAGTGAGGAACATCACAGTGAAGAACACCACAGTGAGGAACACCACAGTGAGGAACACCACAGTGAGGCTGAGAGACAAAGATGGAGACTAGATAAAAAGTAAAAACAAAAACATTACATACATTTTGAGGATTACCATTTTAAGATTATTATATCAATATTAATTGATTACAAAGGGATTTGCGGAGATAGGGCAGAGCTGGATTGGTGATGGTGGAGATTGGACCAACAGAAGGAACAGACCAGGTCATGGGCTCAGAGCGAACAGACCTGCTGAGCAGATACAACGTTTACTGTAGCTTACCTCGCCCGTTTGAGCCTCTCTGCTCAGCTCCATTTCCCTGCTGTTACTCCATATTGGATTAGATACCGTGTACATTAAGATGTATCGTGTTCGCTGGGTCTGTTTTGAATGTGTTTCCTGTGTCTGTCCACCAAGATATCCTCACAAACTGAGAGAGCCATGAATAAAACAATGGATCTGGGGAGCAGCGATGGATGTATGGACCTGCGAGGGCTGTGGGATGTAGTGGATCACTTTGTATTTATATTAACATTTCAGGCTTTCGGCTGCTGCCCCCATCCAGGGTGACTTACAATGAGGACGTAAGGGTCTTGCTCAGGGATATTTCAATATTTTGACAGGACATGTGGGGCTCAAACTGTGGGGCTGTCCTGTCTGGATGTTTGCTGAAGTAGATTCAAGATTCAAGATTCAAGATTCAAGAACTTTATTTGTCACATACACACACGGGGTGTGTAGTGAAATGAAAAGTGGCAATGCTCAACGGGAATGTGCAAAAGGGCAACAGTACACAGTATTTACAGTAAAAAAACAACACAATATTTACAGTATTACAGTAATTACAGTAAGAGCTCTTATATAAAAAAACAACAACACAATATATACAGTAAGAGCACTTTGGAAATGGTAAGGGAAATCGTATGAATGTAATATACTATAAATTATGTGTAGTCATTACCTAAGTGTGTGTGTGTGTGAGTGTGCATAAGAGTATTGCTGCACATTGGCCCAATCCCCAAGAGTTAGAAAAAAAATAGTCTTGCTGTCTTCTCAACCATTGGAAGTGTGGGGATTAGTTGTTTGGTTCTACTGTATAACGTTTTAAGAAAGAATTGTCTGCAGTAGTAATGCTGTATAGATGCAGAATAAATGCTTACAATTATTTTTTTTTTTACAACTGCTGCCGTTGTATACTCTGCTGTCTCGAAGACCTGGAGGCATCGAAACCATCTACTTCCTCTCTAATTGTCTTTGATGGCTTCATCGTAGCCTCTCCACTCCTTCAAGAGGGAGTTAGAAACGAGGGCAGTACAAGGCGAGAGAGCCATTACGGAGCGTGGAGAGACCCAGCTTCGGACCTGGGGAGCCGTGGAGTCATTCCCATGGTCCTCTCCTTGGCACAGTGGAGGTCTGAGGAGCAGCTGGGAGAGGCTGACAGCTGGGAACCTCCTCCATCTCCAGCAGAACCCAGATGTTCCTCTCTCTCTTCCCCTCGTCTCTTCTCTCTCTCTCTCTCACCATCTCTCTCCGTCTCCCCAGTGTGGAAAAACTGGCAATGCTGCTTTCCAGTTGTCAAATGGTTGTTTTTGTCGATTACTTCCCTCCCCCTTCCCTCCCCCCCAATCCTAGATGCAGCCAATCTTGCGTTACGATGTCAGAATCATGCAGATGATATTAGCGAGTCGGAGATCTGAGATCTGTCATTATTGTTTGTCATTATTTCCAAATGTTTTGACGTTTTCGTTTGGATGCAAGACGACATCCAGTAGGGTTGCAGATAAACATAAGTTCATGTTTGCATCCTAGTAAAAACAAAAAAAGGAAAGTGATTATTTTCTGTCTGTAAAATGAACCTGTGATGAGAGACTTCGTAATCGGATGTACAGTAGACATAAAGAATGACACCCCTATGGATGCTTTATGACTTGTAGTGATTTAGGATTGAATTCCATGTCCATCCCTGTGTTGGGCCCAGTTTGTGTTCTGGTGCAGATTGTAGCACTGAAGCTTTTTCTGTTCTGTATCTGATTGGATGCTAAAAGTTGTAAGACCTGATATTAGAGTGTTTTGGAGAACTGGGATCATTCATAATTCTGGACTGGGGGAGGGAGGGTGGTAGGCTCGGCTGGTCTCAGCGGCTGCGGCCAATTAAGGCTGATTGCAGCCGGGCCTTTTTAACCTGTGTGTGGATGTGTGAGCGAGAGGGACGCGCCAGTGTGAGAGGCTGGCGGCGTGGATGCAGGAGCCGGCAGCGATCGGGAGGATCGAGGGCCGGCGGACTGGAGGAGCGGACAGCGAGCCAGCAGCAGCCGCGTCTGAGCGAGGGTCCGCGGCTGGAATGACGGGACGGAGGAGAGGGCACGAGCTGGAGAGGACGGAGTGGGAGAGCGCGCGTCTCCCTCCGCGGCGACAACCGACGGAGGTCTCCGGGGGTGCAGTCGGGAGCCGCCTGTAAGAGCTGGTGACAGTCGGGGTTGGGGCGGGATGCCCCTGGAAGCCTGGCAGGCTGGCCGGCTTTGGGGTTCCGCGGCTGACCCGCCGGGAAGGACTGAGGTGCGTCGGCGGAGGGAGACGGCGCAATCAACTGCCGTCAACACCGGGGCCGGGTTTATTGCAGTGATGGGCGGACCGAATCTTTTCAAAGAATCGATACCTTCGAGTTGATACATGTAAATGTTTCGAACCTTTCGAGTTTCGATTCTTTTTCCCCGTTCGTTTTCAGTTTCAGTGTCTCGACTCTCGAGTCCGATGCGGAATTCTCTAGTGATGGGAAGACCGACTCTTTTAACTAACTCGATTCTGAATCGATTCATTGTGATTCACCAACAAAAACATACCATCACACGTTAATGATAATAATAATATTTATAGTATTTACACAGAGTATTGCTATTGATTTCATTTTATTTCGTGTGCTGTTGACTTTCTTTTTCTAATAGAGACAGTTTTGTTGACCAATGTTAAATGTTAAATGGCTTATAGTTTACCCAATTACCAGTTAATTTATTAAACAACATCTTAAACAACAAAAACTGTTGTCAATGTGTGCAGAATAGATCGCTACATTATTACATTGGCCTTTTTCATGATCCAATATGGGTCCTTGATCCGGCAGGTACGCGGAAGTAGTCTCTCTCGTTCATCAGACATGAACCGCTCGGACATCTCGGACATCTGCTCTCTCGGTTCGCGAGATGTCCGATGTTCAGTCGGACTTCTCGGACATCGGACATCTCGCGAACCGAGAGAGCAGATATCCGATGTCCGAGAAGTCCGATAGAGACTGAACGGTTCGCGAGCCGCTCAGTCTCTCTCGTTCATCTGCTCTCTCATTCGCGAGCCGCTCAGTCTCTCATAGCAGGCAGCGTGAGCGGTACCCAACAGCGAGCGAGCGGGCGTGGGCAGTGTGAGTCGAGATTCATGAGCACTCGGTCCGTTCGATTTGCTAACCCGGTACGTATCGGACACTAAAAAGATTCGTTCAAAAAGATTTGTTCCTTCCTTTCCACCCATCACTAGTTTATTGATGGTGGTAATAAAACGGCCCTGCTGGCCACTTGACTCTCCTCACGCTTACGTGTCTCTGTCTGTCACGAACCCCGGTACGGTGGCAACTTGCCACAATATTTTCTTTTTATTTGCTACTAGCATCATGCCCGTTCACACTGAGGCTGCATGCGCCCAAAAAACATGAGGTTTAGTTGTGCTATTTAGCCATGAGATTCAGATTGTAGGATGGATCGTATCTCAGTAATCTGCCCACTCCCAGATTCCTAATTCTCTTAAATTCCTTCGACTATTCAAAAGTTCAAAAATGCATTGCATAATCTTGAGCTGTGACAAATTCCAGATTCCTCAAAATAAATAAATTCCAGCTATGAAACACCCAAAAATGTACCGCTGTGTCACGTTGCCACTCGTGACACTCCCTCCCTCTCAGTAACCCACTTTGGCTTAGCTGGTTTAGCTGCACTAACCCAAATAGTGCTCAGTAGTGCTCAGTAGAGTTCAGTCAGTCTGGTTAGGCTCATAGAGAGTATGAGAGTATGGAGAGTTGCAGTGTGGTACATCTTCCACTGCTGAAGGAATCAGTCAGATGTTATGTGATTGGACTTGATAGGTAATCCATGAAGAGGCCTGGCGGTAGGTGGGCCAAGGTGGGGCGCCGTCTGGCCGTCGAGGCAGCAGGAGGCCATCCAAAGTGGAAACAAAAAACCACTCACCCACTTAGAAAAACTACCTTTCTACCTCCTCTGCTCTTATTTCATTACCTAACAATTCTCTGTTTAGGTTTATGGGATTTTTTTTTCCCATCTCTTGTAATGGCATCTCTTGTGGTGGCTTTCCCCCTTGCACTCCTCGCCACTGGTTGCTTGTAATGTTGAGCAATTGCAGAATCAAAAAAGGTCTGCTGGACTCACTGTAAGTCAACTTGGATAAGGACTTGTTTCTCTCTCACTATCTCTGTCAATAAAGGAATAAAAAGGCCAAAAATATATCATAAAAAAAAAATAGCCCTTTATGTTGGAATATCTTGTAGGAGACTCAACATTTCTCAACCCCGAGGTTTCTCAGATGCATTTATCTGACATCACGTCAACATGGCAGAAGACACTGTAAATGCCACACAGCATTAAACATGTTTCTAATCCTCATAATACATTTCAGTTTGATTCTCAGCATTGCAAGACCTTAAATCTAACTGATAATAATTGATTGACTAAATTGTTGATTGTTAAATATGTAACATGTAATAAGTAATCACACTGAGAAAAGAAAATATCACAAGTCTCATGTACTTCCCATGTTTTTTTTCCGAGCCAGACCATCGGAACACACAGGTTGGAATTATGACCAGCTGGGAATTTCCAACTTCCGATTTTGAATGGAATGCAGCATAAGGCCTTCCTCGGTGACCAGGGTAATGGCGTGACCCCGAGCTTAAGTGGTGAATCCAGAAGGAGTAGTGGGGTGAGAGCAGAGGACAGGGGGAGGGGGAGAGAGAGAGAGAGAGAGACAGGGAGAGTGAGAGAGATGAACGTGGCATGGCAGTTAATCATGCTAAAGCTATACACTCCCTCAATCTGTCCATCCATCTGCCTCTCTCGCCTGCCTCGTCCCACTCTCTCTCTCTCCTCTCTCACACTCTTCATTTCTCTCGGCTCATCTTTCACTCTCACCCACTGGTCTCGCTGTCTGTCTGTCTGTCTGTCTGTCTGTCTGTCTGTCTGTCTGCCACTCCATCAACCTCATCATCCTGCGCCACACTGACCACACACACACACACACACACATACATCCCATCCCCTTCCCATCACTACACCCATACCCAGCTCACCTCTCCTCTCTTGTCCTCACATCACTCTCCTTTCCTTTTATATTGATGTTTTTATAATGTTTCATACTGCAGATATTTTATCTATCTATCTATCTATCTATCTGTAATCCATACTTTCCCCCATACTTCTCATCCATACACTGTACTTAATACTACCGCTGCTGCTGAAGCTGTCGGCTGTGCATGTCAACATAACCCGTTTGAAAGAAACCATTTGCTATATACTCGTTTAGATTCTGTTTCTTTGCGTTTGCTTTCTGTTCTGTTTCTACTTGCTGCTCCAGTGTCCTCGTGGGGATCATTAAAGGCCATAGAGGCGAAGCATTAAAGGTAAGGTCAATGTCAAATTAATTGTACTTACTTGCTGCAAACACATGAGACCACGGTCGACTTCTATGTCATAGTAGTGGTGTTGTTGGTGCTAGTGTCTTTCAAAATCAAGACCACATTTCCCATAATCTCTGTTGCTTCACGTCCCAAAGAGGATGTTGCTACTTGTCCGTTAGCGCTGGAAGAACAGCGCCCCCTTCCTGCTTTGTGTCGTAAACCAATCCAGTAGATTTCCCTCCAAATCGACCCGGTGGTACACAATGTAAAAGAGAGTAGAGGCTGGTAGAGGCTGACAGGCCGGTAGAGGCTGACTGGCTGGTAGAGGCTGGTAGAGACTGACAGGCTGGTAGAGGCTGGTAGAGGCTGACAGGCTGACAGGCTGGTAGAGGCTGACAGGCCGGTAGAGTCTGACTGGCCGGTAGAGGCTGACTGGCTGGTAGAGGCTGGTAGAGGCTGACAGGCTGACAGGCTGGTAGAGGCTGACAGGCTGGTAGAGGCTGACAGATGCTGACAGGCTGGTAGAGGCTGACAGGCTGGTAGAGGCTGGTAGAGGTTGACAGGCTGGTAGAGGCTGGTAGAGGTTGACAGGCTGGTAGAGGCTGACAGGCTGGTAGAGGTTGACAGGCTGGTAGAGGCTGACAGACTGGTAGAGGCTGGTAGAGGCTGGACAGGCTGGTAGAGGCTGGTAGAGACTGACAGGCTGGTAGAGGCTGGTAGAGGCTGACAGGCTGGTAGAGGCTGTAGAGGCTGACAGGCTGGTAGAGGCTGACAAGCTGCTAGTGATGGTCTGCTTTGTTTATAGTAATTAAACTCATTTCTTCTTCTACTCCTACTATTACTGTAGTAATAATGTATTGCTGTTAAAATCCTGCACATATCACCTTTAAAGTTTCATCTTATCCTCCTCTCCTTTCCTTTCCTCAGCACTCCTCTGCTTCCCTCACCTCTCCTTACCTCTTGCCCCCCCCCCCCCCAATGCCCACTCTATGCCAGAAGATTACACCCATCCATCTCCCCCTCCAGCTCTCTGCTCCCAGTGATCAGTGGGTGTCCACAGTGGGAGGTGGGGGTGAGGGCAATCACCTCCCGGTCGGAGACGGGGGTGGCGGTGGTGGTGGGGTAGGTACAGACTAAATAACCCCACAAGACTGGGCGTGCCTTGCCAGAACACTGAGTGAGATGGAGCACTGCCCGATCAGACACCTCCGTCAGCCTGCCGCCAATGAAGCACCTATTGATCAGCGAACGGTGAGGGGAGGATATCGCCGTGGTTACACGGGCAAAGAAGTGTCACCGAGCAGCGCCGGTTGTCGGTCAGAGAGATAGGTCTTAAAAGTTAGGGCGATTGGTTTAACAAGGGTGGAAGAAATTGTGTGTGTGTGTGTGTGTGTGTGCGTGTGTGTGTGCGCGTGTGTGTGTGTGTGTGTGTGTGTGTGTGTGTGCGTGTGCGTGTGTAGGAGTGGGGTGGGTTGGGTTGCAATCAGTGCAGAATTTAGTGCAGATGAGGACAAGATACCCAGGGGAAATTCATGAGGTAACCTTTACGATTTTTATGGGTGGATTCAACTGGGAGGCAATGGTGTTAGATCTTGGGGGGGGGGGTCTCCAGGGTGGGTTGGGGTGTGTGTGTCTGTGAGCACTGAAGGGGATGCACTATAGTGTGTGTGTGTGTGTGTGTGTGTGTGTGTGTACAGATAATTTGCACCACCACTCAGACACGTTACCCACAACACCAACCACTCCCTTGCAAGGCAGTTTCCAATAGCAACCAACGCTATTGGGTTGATCATCCTCTCCTACATAAGCTTCATCTTCATTGTCAGTTTTTATATAATTGTAGTCTTATTGGTCCCACGTGGGCAACTTATTATCACCGTTCCTTTATTCTCTTTTATCTTATTTCAAATGTGTTTTATTTAGATTGTGTTTGAGAACCGTCCACATGCTCTGGTTCACATCGCACAACTTCATGAAGGACTGACAGCCTCTAGATCTGCTGAAGTGACCACGTTTACACGCAAACAAACAAAAAACCTGATTGCGATTAAAAAGAATAATACGAGTAAGGCAGGACCCGTGGAAACACCGTACTCTTATTATGTTAGTGTCATTACGCTCTCAGGCCAAGTTGAGTGTAATTGCAGTAACAGATGTTGAGTCGTCTGGTTTTACTGACATTAATAGAGACCAGTCAGGAGATTCAAACACCTGAATCCTGTTTCTTTAACTGTTCTGGGAGCTGTTTGTCATTCCCAAACTCAGATAAACATGTTGCATGTGAAGTGGATATTTAGGGGAGGTGTCACTGTGTAGTCATCATGCTAACTCTCTATTACACAGTTGACAACAGTCCCATTACTGCCCCCATGTAAACACTGTTTTAAATAGGTCAATAAATAGATTAAGCCCGATTCAATGGCTCATTCATTCAATGGCTCAAGGTTGGTTAAAGAGTTTGCCTGTAATGTTCCAGTACTCTGACTCTGTGTTGCTGCTGTTACAGCCCAACAGTAAAACACTGTGGTTTGTATTCTGCTGCAATCAAATGTGTGATGCGTCTCCCACTTTCTTCAGCACTTTAGTTCAGGAAGAGAAATCTTGAACGTATTGAAGATTTATTTTTCTCTGAAGTAACTACAATGTGCCCCCTGCCTTGTTCTATGCTGACATGTCCTGAAACCCCAATGAATAACACCCAGATATTTCCACTCCAACACACCCAAGCCACACTTAGCCAAAAAAAACCTTTTCATCTCGCCAGAAAAATAACATTTGTCGGCCTCCATTTTCCTCCCAATTTCCCCATGTCTTTCATTTCAGGGAGGACTTTTGTGAGGTCTATCAAGTTGCCAGTCTAAATCCTTGGGTCCCCGCGGTGTCCCTGCCTGCCCTCTTCACTCTCGGCAAAATCCCTCCACATCCGCCATTTATTACAGAAATATGCAGACACGCGTTTTGCAACTGCTGGGTGAAGTTCAACACTGCTGGTTGGCAGCGAGCGGGATCTGACTGGGGACGCCGGAAAATCCCAGTGCAATCTGACGACTTTGACTGCATCGGAGGAGCTTAAGACGTGCCGGTCTGGTGCTCTCCTCCCAGATGTTGTGTTTTTTTTCGGCTCTGGTTAAGTTTGGAGAAGATGCTCTGCTGTGCTCTCAGACTCCCACACCAGTCACCATGTTGGTCCTTTCTCAAATCCATATTTTTGTATGTATGTATTTGATTGGACACGGATCTGTGCAATTTCTCTCTTTCTTTTTTGTACTCTGTACGTGGGAGGACATAGAATTTGTACAGTAGTGTGTATTGTATTGTGTGGAGGGGCCACAGAGTTGGACAGTGGAATTACTGTCATATGTTGGCATGTCAATAAGTCTGGTGATTGCCCAAAGGGGAGCTTAAAGACTTTCTATTTTCTTATTAGCTTTTATTATGGCAGTTGTTATGTCGTCGCTGCAGTACAATTGAATTTCCCTCCAGGATAAATAAAATACCTCGCTGCCCATCTCGTCTGAGTTCTGGTGGAAATGTTGCATCTCCACACACTTTTCAGGAAAAGAGGAAAAACTGGCTGATTTTCTTTCCCAAATGATGCTACACCTAAGAGACAGAGTCAGGTGTCAATGATGATAAAAAAAACAACATAAACTATATACAGTTTCCACAGGTCTTGAACGAAATGTGATGGAAAGGGCATTTTCAGGTAACTGTGAGAACCTCTAACACCTAGCTCCCCGGTCGGAGAGCGTAAATAGTCAAGATAACACCAAGGAACTTTATTGCCTCATGCAATGGATGGATGTAAAGGATGTGACAATACATGTGTGGTTCTGAAGTGGATAAATACAATAAGCGAGGGTATAATCGAGTCAACAGTAGAACAGTACAACGATGACTGACTACATACTAACATACATACAATACTAACTAAATCAGTAATAGCAATGTTATTACAGAGGTATGTAATGAAATACTATAATAGTAACAGCAACAACACAACAACTACTCCAGCCAGGTCTGCACAGTACTTACTATGGAACTGCAACAGTAGAGAGAAGTGCATTTACACACATTGCGTTACTAAAGTCACAAAATAGAAACTTTTTACACACAGCATCAGCATTTTTAGCGTGTGACATGGTCCTAGCCAGCCAGTGAGGCGGAACCCAACCGGCCGAGACCCCAGGGTACCTGTTACTACTAGTTGTACTAGGCATTTTAACATATTGGCCTCAAATGGCAGTGGAAGGTAATTGCTTGAATTTGCCCAGTGTGAGTGGGGAATCTTAAACAGTGCTGACCAAACACTGTCCTTCAATTACTCTAAATGCACAGGCAGGTGATCAAAGTGACCTGAATGAGGTGGTGGGCTGAGGAGGAAAATATGCATTCATACCTGTAAAGCAAACATTTGATTCCACCCACGATGTAGAGAGACAAAACAAGAGCTGTACAGGGGGATGACACTCGAGCGGTAGCAGGGAAGAGGCTGGAGAGTGTGTGTGGACAAACAAACACAAAGAGGGAAGAGCCCGAGACACAATGGGAGAGTGGTGGTGTGTGTTTGTGGGTTTTTGAGACGGAGAGTGAGGGAAGTGTGGGTTGTCGCAGATGGATGACCGAAAGGATGGAGCAGGGATGAGGAGGTGGACGGGAGGCGGGGAAGAAGTGGAATGGAAGAGCGGGGAGTGAATGGATGGTCGGATAGGAAGAGGGGAAGCAGACAAGAAAGGGAGACAGATATCGAGTTGGCCGAAGAAGACATTTTCTGAGAGGATGAAGGAGCAGTGTATTTTGTACCACCATCTCTACAGAAGTGTCTTTAAGTTAAGTAAGCAAGCAAAGTGGAACTTCAACACAGATCAGCATCCCATCCTCCCTGACTGAGATGCTGTAGATTCACCCTATTTGCCCAAATGAGATTCTGGTGTCAGGTATGTTCACTTCTCCACCAATCGGAAGTGACAAATCCAAATTTAAGTGTGAAATACAAACTGTCTCCTTAACAACAGCAAAGTGAGCGCTCTGTCCGGAGAAAGCCGGACTCACCAAAGTTCAATCTTGACCCTTAGTGCAGCTTTAAGGTCTTTTATACTGAGATGTTCGTCTGCAATGGCTAAAATAAAACTAGAGCGGTTACTGACGTCTGATGTTCACAGGTTTGCAGATGTCGTTACTTTATTGCAATAGTATTTTGGGGTTTTGGTTGCCACCATTTCACTACATGTACAGTCTCTCCAAGAGCTTTACAAGAAGAAGTGATTTCACACTTAGATTTCACACTTAAGCCAATAATATAACTTGTTATCACTCCTGGGACGCCGGTACATATGGTACTGTGCAGATGTGTCTATGTGAAACATCTGGCACATAAACCTAATGTGATCATAAGTATAGGATTGGGGGGAAACTACGGTGAAAGCATTGGCTGTGTATCAGAGTCCACATGGTTCTCAAAATACTATGCAGGAGAAATGAAGTACAGCATTAAAACGAATTGCGGTACTTTTTAAAGGATGGAAGGTAACTTCAGTGCTTGGTAAACAAATTGACATTGGATTTTAAAATGTACTCTTCAAATGCACAAATGAACCTTCTAAATATCTTTTCAAATGCACAAGTCAAGATATTAATCCGTGCCTAGTGCATCATTCATCATCCACATTGATTCAAGTGAGGTCTGTTCAAAAATACATGAGGTGATCAGAAGTGACATCTGTGATTTGCCTTGACGTCGACTGTGAAACTGGATTTCTGTCTAAAACTAATAGTGCTGTAGTGCTTTCTGCCCTCTCAGAGTGGAAGAGGTGTCCCGCTCACGCTGCCTTGATAAAAACTGACTTTGACGAGGAAGAGCCGTCCTCTATTTTTTTTATTCCACGTCGTATCCAATCAAATTCTCCTCTGCTGACTTTTACCTTTACTATTTCCTGCTCCTGCCACCCTGCCATCGTCCAAACGTGTTTAAACATCAAAGAAGTGGATTCTCTTGATTTGGCAGGTAGTTAAGATAACCTGTCCTGTACACAAAATGTCACCAGTTTGATTGCCGCGACACCCAATGTGCATCAACAACCATGTGTCCTGTTCAAAAGACACTGAGCCCCTTCCTGCTCGGTCAAGGATCTTTGGGTAGGAGCATCAACTCAGCAATCAGCAAATGACGAAATTGACTACATTTGTTCAGCGAGAAGAAGAAATGTAGAGAAATATATTTTGATGACATTGTCAGAGGAACATATTGGACCCTCAGACCATGACATCACTTACTGGCTCAAATAGTCCAGGGACAATGTGACCTCACATCCATGATGAATCATTTGTGATGTTACACGGGTAAAACAAAAATGAAACCTCCCGACCCGTTTCTTCTCCGCCAGGAACATTAAATCATGTCGAACACTGGTGCTCGGGCGCCGTCGTCGTAGGAGAATCCTTATTGAGTATTTACGGTCCCAGGGAAGTGAAGAGCTTTTCAGTGTGGAGCTTGTCTGCTTTGATATCCGTCAGCATGCTGAAGGCCCACTGTAAGGCGTCCTCTGGGATCCCTCAGGTGGGGAACGCCAAACTCCCTGTCAGAGGAGTATAAATATTTCCTTTGTGTTTATTGTCCATTATGCAAGGTTGTAACGTGTTGGGCTGGGTTTTTTCTCCTGTTTTGGCTTGTTTTGCTCTTGCAGGCTGTCTGGTTTGGGGCGATGCTGTGCAGTTACTCCACCTGCCTGGGCTCGTTGTGCTCCGCTGACAAGGTGACAAGCCGGTTTGCATGTAGCGCTGATTCGTGCCATTCTCACTTTCTCTTTATATCAGGAAGACGGTCGTGTCTCGCTGCGTAATGAAATTTGGCAGTTTAATGTTCTACGAGGTGTGCAGACACACCTCATATAAGATGACTTAAGACTTTCTGAATCGTTAACGTGCACATCCCATCCTCTGAGCGGCACTTATTTCAATAAAGGAGGACTCACTTCCACCTCCGAATTGTGTCTTTTGGCATAAGAAGATTAATGAATAACTAGGAAACTGAGAGCTGAAATACGTGCTGCTTGGTTCTCATAATATTCTCTCAATAAATAGTCACTTCTACCTCTTGTCTTTTGGTGGAAGAAGATGAATGAATAACCACAAACCACTTTGAAGAGCTCCAGTTTCACTAGAATATGTGGTGTTTGGTGGACAGCGTGAATCAGAGCTAGTATAGTATGGTGGTTTGTACTGTACGTCTTGCACTGTCTACTTGCGCTCTATGTGAGGTCCTGACATGCCTGTGTCCAAATGTTCTTTCGTTACTATATTAGTTGGTATGTTCTCGCCTCACCAAGATACATCCCTGAACATTTAATGTACTTGGTGATGTATTAATATGAAACCAAATACTATCACATTTGTACTGCAGCTATCTGCCCTAATGTGTTCCGTTTCAATGTGTTGTTTTTTTGTTTAATTCCCTGTTGGATGATGGCCTGATGCAACACGTCTAATCTATCTATCTATCTAAAGGTCTAATCTATCTAATCTAAGGTAATCAAATGATCTAATATAATCACGGTATGGTGTTGATTTTAACCCCCTCCATTTTGACACCCATAACCCTTCAATAACTATCGGCGGTCAGGAGCTCAGGACACAATAGTTAGTCATGCTTTTGTTTGGGATATTCCTGCCTCATACTGTATCGTGATGTGTTCTGACCAGGCACAGCACCGTGCAGGCCAGGCACCGATATGAGGAGTAAACAAACTGCTGCACAGGATTCTGGGATGCCTCTGTCAGGGTCTGAGCAAACATGATATGACCTGGCATTTGGGCCTTGCCAGTTCCCCCTTGGCCTGGCTACCTGCTGCCCCTGGAAGCCACCTCTTGCCGGAGGAAGGGGGGGGGGGGGGGGCAGCTATCAGTTGGTCAATTTACTGGTTAAATGATGAGAACGTGGACACCAAGATCATCTAAGTGTCCCCGGTAGATCATTCGCTCTAGTGCTCCATGCTAGCACTTTAGCATACTGTCTGTTGACTTTAGTCACTGGCTTATTGCTGAGATGAACCATGGATCATAGAAGTGTATTTATTTCATGTGGGTGATGATGTAGGGGGCATTTTATATTCACCCTACGCATCCTAACATCATTGCACACATACTGAAAATGTCTTCATTACGTCAAAATGGATTGTGTGATTTTGTGACCTTGGTGAATTAAAGCATATTTTAAGTCACTCTGGATGAGTGCCAGCTAAATGCCTCAAATTGAAACCTTGAAATTCAGTGTTGTAATTTCTTGTATTCTGTATTTATATAGGTGTTAAAGGTGTTAAACAATCCAAACAAAGCCAAACCATAAAGTACATGAATAGTCACGGAGCTCCTTCATCACTTCACCCGTGCTGCATTTTCCCAACCTCTCTGACCTCAGCTTCAGAGAAAAAACGCTGAATCACGCCAACATGAATAGGATCAACCCAATGCCCTTTTCTTGAGACGTCACCGCCACCCCAAGAGAGAACTAGCGCTGATGCTAATGCTAACAGGAAGTCTGTTTTTAGCAGGAAGTGGACACCTCCTAATCATGATGAAGGGAGGTTTGTCCCAGATGGCAGATTCAGCTGACGTTACATGGTGTCCGCCAGGCAGAGCCGTTCACCCTTACACCGGTTTAAACTGAATTTGATGATTTATGTTTAAAACCTGTATGGCTGACAATTTGCCGGAGGGACAGGAAACGTTATTTTCAACTCCTCCACATCAGCAGTGAGGCGTCCCTGTAGGGCACCATGTATGTGATGTCACATCTGTTCTGGAGGACGTTTTTAAATATAGCAGCTTTTTGTCTCTGCTGGGTGTGATATAGCAGCTTTTCTCTAACACCTGCATTCAGTTTGATGGAGAGGTTTTTCGACAGTGTAGCAAAGTGCAGACAGAAAAACAGGCCAGAACTTGAGAATATGTTTAGAATGTAAGAAGTTCAGAAGATGCCGTGAGACTGACTGGGCTCCTATAGCGTCTCCATTTCAAATGTGCATGTTGTTTAAAACGTGAATTTCTTAACTGGGTTTTAAAAATGTTGATCAGCATTCAACATAAATTAAGCTCATCGTGTGACAATATGATGGGTGGGTAATATGACAACCAGGACATCTCACTTTAGAATAATAAATATTACACTATTGTAAATGACAGTGGGTCTATAACTACATAACATCCCATTCAGGAGCGGACATCCATTTCTTTTCCATGCAAATCAAAAACAAGATTTGGAAAACATCAAATTAATTTTTATACTTACCTACATAGACATGTTGCATGGCTATACATGGGCCATACAGTGATGCCATCATGCTAAATGTATACCTGTTAGCATGACAAAGTTATGAACTCTTCCCATGTCACAGTCTGTTAACAGCAGAGACACTCAAATATGTGAACGCTGACATTGTTAAAGTAATAACGTGTGACCTTCATATAAATTCATGTCTGTTCTGCTCCTCTCCATCTGATAGATATGACACAGGACTGATCCAGCCTCTAGCCACTTCATGAAAACTTTTTCATTTGCTGTTCTAAACTCCTGGTATCTGGTAAGTCTTTCCCAGGTGAAAATCTAAAAATAGTTTTATGTTTCCAGCAGCAGAAACAGGGACAAGCTGTCAAATCTTGACCATATACTATTGTATCTGGAGTACTGGGGATTTCAGATTCAAATGTCCTTATCCCGTCACAAAATGCAGAGGTTGACTGTTAATTCATTAATAACATGAGGCCCCATATAATACTAATACCATAAATAAGCAAATGAGGCTTTAATATCATTTTTAATACAATACTTGCAGTGCTTGTTTCCTCAGATCTCCCGTTTATCTGATCTATTTACACAACAGATCAATTTCTTACACAATATTTTGTTGCGAGTGTTGATATCTGATCTCTACAATTCACTGTAATTTGGAATCCATTCAGTGTCTTTAAACACCGATTGTGTCTCCATGTGGTTTAGATTGCAAATGGATACTGAAGCATTAGGAAAAATGGTCAGAGATATAGTAAAGTATGAAATCTCAACTAACCATGATGTGCAACTTCAACCAATTCTTGAAGACTAGGAAGACTCAAAAGTGTTTTGGATACATGCAAAGCATTGTTGAAATTGCTAGAACTGCCAATGACACTGATAGACGGCTGATTGTATTTGAGAAAGATCCAAACAAATTCCAAACAAATTCCTGAAAGAGAAACCACAGGCCCTACAGCGTTACAGCAGGGAATTCAACCTACAAATATATGGCCTGAAAGGACTGGAGGCTGGAAAGCCAACCAGATACATTACTGATTTGCTTTCTGAACTGTTTGGTCAGGACAAACTGTCTGCTAATGGAAACCAATGCATGATATTCAGGCTGCATAGTTTCAAAGTACTATTTAAAATTTGGTCAGTAAAATGAAGGGGAAGCTGGAGTATCAGCATCTACCCTGACAAAAGTGCAAAGCTTCGGAAAACTGCAGCCAGTCTTTAGTGAGGTCAGAGGGCTGCTACGTACCGAACCAGAGGTGTGGAGTAGTGCATCCTGGTAGACTGGTACCTGAACCTTCAACAAGCCCACTTCCTTTGCCAAACCCAAGGATGCCATGGAGCTTTTGACACGCCCGGTGAAGGCGTCTCCAAGCTGATTCACCACCACATTAATACTGCAGCGGTCTCCTCTGAACTCCTTCTGACTTCCATCAGGTATCAGACTATATTGTGCATCTACGGGGCATTTAGCTCTGCATACATAGCTCTGCATACATTTGAAACTATACACTTTGAAACTATGCAGCCTGAATATCATGCATTGGTTTCCATTAGCAGACAGTTTGTCCTGACCAAACAGATTATTCATGCTAATCTTGCTTAATGTTAAAGCCTGATCCAGACAGACTACCGACTCTACTGACTCCTCCATGGATCAAAAGCTGTGGTCACGGGTTGTTACATTTTCTTATTTCTGTTTCATTTTCTCTGTCTTCTTTTTGGAGTTTTGCATCTTATTACCACCAGTTATTGGTCTCAGACTTGACGAAGCCAATAGTACGAGTTCACAGACTGAATTAATGTCAATGGGATGGAAGATCCCTGGACCACACACACTCAAACGGACTGTTAATAGAGGATTATTAGGACCGCTTAGAGGGAATTCATCCCCTCTTATTGTCAATTCTCTCTCATCAAGGATGTTTGGATTTGCGATAAGGATCTGTTTACTTGGTTCCCTCTTGTTATTTGGTTTTCTTTGTGTTGGATAATGATTAACTAAGCAAATTATGGGATTTGATATTTATGGATAAAATGCTACCACACTACAACAGGCTGCATATATTATCCAATAATACACCTACAATCAACTCAAAAGTATTATTATTATTATTATTATTATTATTATTATTATTATCAATGATTTAAGTTTATGCTCCCAAGGGGCCTAAAGGTTTTGAGGGCCTGAGCGATCTGTTCTGTTGTGTCGCTGTTGCACAGAATGAGGCGGACCTACTCGAGTCAACGAGAGGAATATGGGAAATGTACATGTAAATGTAATATAACAAATGTGCAAAGTCAAGTCGTATGTGGGATTTGATCGTGGGGCTGAAGGGTTTAGAGGAGGGAATCTACAGGACTGTAGTACATTTTTTGATATTTAAAAACATTTCATTATTTTTGAAAACATTTTCCCTTTACAGGATAGGGGTCAAAAAAAGGGGACGAGAAAAGGAAAAAAGAGGGAAGGAAATCCCCTACCAACCCTCCCTCCCTACCAACACCTTGCATGTGTGATGGCCCTGGGCGTTTCACACGTTCCCATGTTATCACTGCATCCAATACCTCACACTGATTACTGAGTTCACACCCACATGAACTCACTTTTTCCCCTTATGATTAATAAAGATATTGTGGACCCTTCTTGTGACTTTAACAAGCTGTAACACGAATGCATCACCTCTTTTTACTCATTCCTTCATTTTTTTCCTTTTCTATTTTTTCTCCCAGACCGACACTAAAGGTATCCTCTTCCATACTGGGCGATGGCTAAGTTGATTATTCTACCACTGAATGTGCAGGGAATCAATAACATTAAGAAATGTACAACTTGTCTGGACATAACATAAAATTTGATGTTGCACTATTTCAAGAAACAAGATGAACATAGAGTCGGTAATAATTTTATGGTGGCTGCTTCTTTCTTTCAGAAAAGAGAAAGAAAGAGAAAATGAATCATCTTACTAAGACAAAATCTTAAAACTCATGTAGTAGACAGTCGTGATCAGGAGGGCAGGATAGCTTTCTTAAAAACTATTAAAGATTGACATAAAATCTCTGCATATGCCCCCAATTCATTTGAAAGGCATTTTTTTATTATTTTTTTTATCACAATTACTTACTAGAATGTCTGAATTTTATTGGGTGGGAACATGAATACTATTGGATTCAACAATGGACAAATCCAACAACACTAGCAGAGTATCTACATCCACCATGGCATCTCACTTTTCCCCTCATGGACAGTTGAAGGATGTATTATCCCAAACAGAAAGACTACATATTAGTAAGTTATATTGTAGGATAGATTGTGTTCTGTTGTCCTTTTCTCTAGTGCATCTTGTTTCACATACAGAAATAGTCCTTAATCTGTGCAATATCAATTTTCCAAGTGTTCCAAATAGAGCAATAATATGAAAATTCAATCTCAATTTATTGGATGAAAGTACCTTTTGTGTGAACAGATTAGATCTGCTTTTCATACATTTATCTTGATTAATCAGAATTCCGTACAAGATGCAAGGTTCTTGTGGGATGCCGTCAAAGGTTTCATCATAAATATTACGATTGTTTTTTGCATCCAGGCAGAACAAAATCAAAATTAAACAAATCAAATCACTGGAAAACACTTTATCCACACTGACACGATAATAACTGCTCGGTTTCAGTGATGAAAGAGAAAAAGCATGATTCACCATGCTAGTAAAGACATTTAGATGGAAACAGACCAATTTTTTTTGCTCACAAGCCAGTTACGTGACAATGACAGACCCGAAGATATAGCTTCAATTCAATCTGATGGTGGAACCTGTTACATGACCTATCATTAATTAATTTGCTGTTCAAAAGTTTTGGAGATCTGAACCTCAAAATACAACAAACGACCTTGGATTCTTTAAAGGTTTTAAACTACCTAAACTCTCAATAGATTTATTTTATGCCGATGATATGATTTTATATCTAGGCAAAATTCCAGTCCTTGCCAAATGTATTTTAGCTCACTTTAATAAAATATCAAGTTATAAGATTAATAGTCCTCTTTATTATCATTTAATCACTCCATGGTTAGTTTAAATCTGGACAATGGCGTTCCTATTGTATCTCATTTTAAATACCTCGGAATAGACAACAATACCTCTCTGGAATAAATATCTACTAATAATTAGAGACAATTATTCAATATGTACTATTTTTATGCAAGTTCAATCCCTCTGTACCAACTCCTTCTGCTTACTGGGAAAAGATCCAAGGTCTAATCTGGAGAGGAAAACGTCAGAGAATCACAAAATACTTGGAGGGTTTGGACTGCCACTTATGAAAGCTATTGTTTGGCATCAATCCTTGAAGGTAAAAGAGATAAAATGGCACACACACACACACACACACACACACACACAACACACACACACACACACACACACACACACACTTTTAGGAACAATCTACTGTGTTCAGGGCGAAATCCAATTATCTTTCCACAGTCGTCAAAGCATGGCATTATCATGATCTGAAATTTTGAATAATAAGTAAATAAATAATGTCCTTGGTTATTCCAAGATTTAAGAAATGCATAAAACCTTCCCTTTATCTGCAGCAAACTTATGGAGTCATTACTTCCAACCCGTTCTCTTTTAAAACTGTTTATGGAACAAGATAAATGACAAGGTTTTATATCCATGCTGTATATTTGTATTCATGAAGCCAGTGGTACACCAATGGGAATTATTACTGTATATAATACAGACCTTCATTCATTCTAAATTCATTCATGGGTTTTATTTGACGCAGAAGCGCTCCAAAATAATGGCTTTTCCCTGCACCTTTCTGCACCTTTTGCATGATTGGATCATATATGCACTCAGCATGGGGATGTCCAAAGGTCAACAACTTCTGGCCACAAATAGCCCAATACATGTCAGAAGTGATAAATAGATCAATTCCCTGTCTTCCTAACGTCATGTTGCTGAATGACGGATCATCACTTAACCTTACATTAGCTCAGAAATGTATGGCTTGTTGGGCTGACCACAGGTAGAAGAATGTTAATTCTGAGATGGAAAACATCACATTTTCTCAGTATGTATCATCTATCTATCAGTGGTTGTCAAGCTTCCTGGACATCTTAATGCTTGAATTATCACTACCATGAGAAACCCACAGGCAACATTCACTAATGCAGCAAAAAGGAGAAATTATATTTTGAATCTGGCAATCCCAACTAGGTTTGCCTCACGTTTGCTACTCCACGTCCATAAATAACCATTAGTAGTAAATCAATTTAGTCAATTTGAGGATTAGAACATGGAGAAAGTAACAGTTGTTCTGGCATGTACGTATACAATATGTGTGAATAGAAATGTAGATGATTCTAGTAATTCAATTCTAGTATGTAATTGAATATGTATGTTTTGGTCTGCAGCTTTTGTCTTATGCAAGACACTTGTATGTATATGTGTATATGTATACGTGTATGTATTTGTATATGTAGTATGACATAATTATAATGTATAATATTATATTACATCTTGGTATGTATTACGAAATCTTATGTACGTAGTATATCTACACATTAAAATGGAGATAGAATAACTATTCATTATATAAGATATACTATATAAATATTTGATAGGTCTGTATAGATACTGTATGTATACAGTATCTATACAGACTATAAGGTTTATTTGCATTATTTTCCTTTTTCTGTTGTTTAATTTTGAGATAACTCCATTTGTTTCCAATACAAATCAACTTTTCAATATTTTCTTCCAGTGAAATGGTCTTGAAACAAGTGGAGTGATCTACGTTATTAAAAGGCATTATTACTTGAAACAAGTGAAATTTCCTCACCCTCATGGCAGATTTTAAGATTTAACACTCTATTCCAGATTAAATGACTTGTTAAGATGAAATGTTCTTGCGGTGCAAGCTGTTGGTGGAACTGAGGCCACCCCCGTCTTCTCGACTCACACACTTGGTTAGGACAGACAGAGATATCTCTCCCTTAGAGAAGTGTTGTGGACGTCCCAGAGAGCACCTGCAATTGTGCTGAATGAAAAATCAATATCCTTGTTCTTTATTAATTACCTGCCCTGGGCAACCAGCGAGGCGGTGGATGGAAATGACGAGTGTAGTCGTCACCGTGTGTGTGTGTGTGTGTGAATCAGTCTGACATGTATTAGTGTGTGTGCACTGTCCAATGTGGCTTTGTGCTTTGTTGCATTGTCAATTTGTGCATCATTTTCCTGCAGTGTGTCTGTGTGTATTTGTATCTGTGCATCTTTGTGTGTGTGTGTGTGTGTGTGTGTGTGTGTGTGTCTTCCAGCCTACTGAGCAGAAATCTGTACCCTAAACACCAAACTCATTATGGACTCGATCAATGAACAGACTTAACGGATGGCTGATCTGTCGTCTGTTTCCAAGATCCTCTTCTTTCATCCTCTCCTCTCTGGGTCTCCTCTTCGCCCTCAGACTGACTGATGGGGAGGAGCTTAAAATGGGCCTGATCATTCTTCCCATACAACTCTGAGTGACAGTCCTAACAGGGAGGGGGGGGGGGGGGGGTTCGCCTGCTTAGAGTCATCTTAAAGGGGAAGTATGAGGCCGTTTAACTCTGAAATCTCTGAAAAATGTTAATTAAAATAGAATCAAGTTGAAGGCTTTCAAAAGTTTGTTTTAAATACATTTCATTGTTGAAATTAGGTAAAAGGTCTTGACAGATTCTTTACATTCAGTGTACATCCATGTCTATAAGGTTTTGTGGGAGTTTTTCCTTGTCCTCTGTGAGGGTCTAAGGCTGGGGGATGTCGTGTACTAATCATTTATTATTTTCACATGTTGGGCACTGTGAAGCCTTAGAGACTGGAACGGTGATTAAGGGCTATACAAAAATAAAATAAATGTGATTTGATTTGTCTACTTGAGGCAGAGCTGGAAAATAAGACAAATGAATGACGTAGTTTCACCACATGATGAATGGGAGGCAACAGCGGTGGTTTTACTTCCTTTATTTCCTGTTTGTTTTACATTACTTGCATTTCCAGCAAACTGCAGTATGTCAGAATTGTCAGAATTTGATTAATAATTTGATAACTGCTTCATAAATCTGGTGGTCTATGAGCTTGTCCTAGTGAGGCTTGTTTGTGATAAACGGCTACAGAAATAAACTTGACGTACACACATGTCAGCTCTTCTATTAATACAGAACATGTTTCGTTTTCTTCGTCTGTTCAATAGTTGGACATCATGTCCTTCAACATTTCCTTCTACTGCTCATTTATACTTTCAGAACTTGAGTTACGTTCAATCAGAAATAGCTTTTGACAGCTTTTCGTTTCTTTATTCTGGTTGTTAAACTGGTCTTAAATTCATCCCAGCAGCATTAAAAAGGCCTTTAGCATTGACACTTGTACACAGAGTGACTTAAAATGAGTGAGCAGGGAGGTTCAAGGACACATGGCTGTCGATGGACCCAAGTTGGCAGAGTCTTGAACCTCTGACATTTCGGTTATGAGTCAGTCGTTCTCACCGCGGGGCCACCATGCCATGCATACGAAATAGTGCTGGCAGTAGTGTTATTGATCCCAGCGTGGGAAACTCCTTTATCACTGACACACCACAAGTGATACAATGCACAGAGCCAAGCCTCGTCAGCACACCGTCCACACAGACAGAACAGAGAACATCAGTAGAAACACACACCGACTATCCGCGGCTTCGCCATTGGGCAGCCGCTGTAAAGCGATGAGTCAGGTACAACGAAAATAAACATTGGCAGCAGAGCACATGCAATTTGGTGGCTTCTGTTAATCAAAGTGATAGCATATATTTGTAGTGTGAGTGGGAACTAAAGCCCTAACCCGATCTGTGTTACTGACATGCTCCACCCATGGTGCTGTGCAATGTCAGTTTTCTGATTTGTGCAGGCAAGACATTGTCACAATACTGTTGAAGACTATGGAAATGGAGGTGGTTTGTTTTGGGATGATAAGCACACGCTGCGCCTGTCGGGCCCGAGAGACTCTTCACACAATTAAAACCTATGAATCAGCTCCTTCAGCAAATAGACTCTATGATGAGCTCGTAAGCAGGAGAATTAAACTGCAGTCTCGTCTTTCGGCTCTTTTTAACTCGTCTCCGTTTCTGTTTTGAGGTTGGAAAAGTCAAATAGAATCCTATTAAGCTGAAAGCTGCTCGTTAGTGCACAGTCACCTGAAAGTGCACTAACGAGCAAATCAATGGTCCTTTTCCTTTCCTCCCGTCAAGGCTCCTTGTTCATGATGAGGCAGTGCACACCGACCGACTCCATTGAGAAGCAGCAGCTCTTCAACGATGTGAAAACAGTATAAACTGGGGAAGGCCATGTTTAAAAGCATGCTTTTAAATTTGGATTTTCAACTCAGTTTCAACTCTGTCTCACCTGCATGAATTCATATTTTTATCTTCTTTTGTGTTTTATCACTGTGTAAATAAATGACCTAAACCTTTATCCAAAGCCCTTTACGCTACCATGAAGGCATATACACCTAACCCACCCTACTGACTGAGATACACAGGGAATGGATTGTGACCCATTCAATAGTAGTTTGGTGTAGGAGGAGCTTGTTAATGTTTCCTGTGTTGTAAATTGACTAGACTTCATGATTCTGGTTATGTGATCTTGATTCTGACCGACCGACTTTTATTCATATTTAGTATGAATAAAAAGTACATTTTGTGTGTTAATTTTCCTTTGGAATACTGAACGGGTTTGTGAATTGTTTCTGCATCACCAATGTATTGATGATTCCAGTAACTTTACTGCAACTCAGCCTGATACTCAGGATAACCGAAACTGTGAATATTGCTAGACAATATGTTTCTGTACAGTTCAGCTGTCATTCTGTTGCTGCCATCACCGGTTGCATCATCAACAAACACCATGGCGCCGGCTCCAGGAGCAGCCACACAGGTCCAAGCCATCACACTGCCTCCGCCATGCTTGACAGATGAAGAAGAGCAGTGCCTCTCTTTCTCCACACTTTCACCTATCCATCACTCTGGTGACGGTTCATCTTCATCTCATGAGACTCCAAAACTCATCATACTCATCTTTGGACTTTTTTTGCAAATTCCAAAGTTGCCTTTCTGTTCTTGGTGCTGATGAGAGGTTTACATCTGGAGGTGCAGCCTCTCTGAGTGTCCTGCGATACTTTCACCTCCATCATCCTGTCATCTCTTTCTGATGCCATGTGTGGACGGCCTGATCACTGCTGATTTCTTGGTCCTCCAGTAGTTGGTTTGTTCTTCCATATTGTTGACTTGGGGATGCACAAACATTCTGCAACAGCTATAAAAGATTCTTTCCTTCTTGGTTGTCCTGCTCAGTTCTCTGGACCTCATCTGCAGTTTTCTTGTCTTGTATATTTCACCTTATAAGGTAGACTCTACAAACAAACTCTACTCACAGCTTTCCATTCATAATAATTAGAGTAATATGGTACACCTGTGAAATCTGAAGCAGCTGATTTGTCCCAATACTCACGTTGACTTGAAACTAGACTCACTGAACGGCATTGTTGTAATATAGTTCAATATCTGTCTAAACAAAATACATGAAATAAATTGTGAACATTGTGAATTTTGCCTCAGTCATTGTTTGATCTTAAATAACAATTTGACACAACTGTCCCAATACTTTTGCATTTGACTGCATATTTTTTTTCTTTTCTCCAAAGAGAGAGAGAGAGAGAGAGAGAGAGAGAGAGAGAGAGAGAGAGAGAGAGAGAGAGAGAGAGAGAGAGGTGTATATATACAGTATGTCTGTTTGTGTCCTGACAGTCACAGATGTGCAGGTATTGTTAATATGCTCCTGAATGAAAAGTAGGCCAGCAGCTTCGACTTACATTTAATCCCGGTAACCCATGCACACATAGATCTACATATACATACACCTCTTGTGTTTGCTCCGGCCATGCTACACCCCCTCACCTAAATCAGAGCGAGCTTCCCTGTGAATATTTCATGACATGTAATTGAACAGAGCTGTGGCACGCCATTAAAATTAATGTCATGTTTGTGTCTGCTGCATATTCTCATCCAGATGATTGTAATGGAAATGATCATATGCCTGAGCCTGCATATAAAGAGCGGCGACTCCTCGGCTTGGATGCTAATAGGGAGATGTTTTATGGGCTGAGACACACGGAGGAGAGCGGGGAGGTGTAGCGGCAGGATATACTACACCATCTCAGTGGAGCAGACTTGGAGCTCATTCTCCACCGTTTTTTCCTGGAATAGTTTTGTGACTCAAAGCTAGCTGAGGTATTTATGAGGATATCATACTCTGGGTTCAGTGCACGAAACCCTTAACATGTACTTCCGAACACGACAGTGACAGTGTTTAGGCTGGGGTGGAACCAGAACGGGTTGTTTGTAGTGATAAGTCTTAACTGATCAGTAAATGAATCGTTCAAACGGAACTGAATCGAAATTTCAAATCGTCCTGTGTCTGTGCTTGGACTGTCCTATAGTTGCACCTGAGCCGACGCACTTACAAACAAAACGTTTTTTCACCGGCGCTCACTAAAGAACAGAGAGCAGAGAGGAGAAAGCTGAATCTGAAGATAACTAGCTGCCTCTCTTGGCAATGACTTCAATCCTGGCTGGCTACTTTCCAAAAGATGGAATGAACCACAGTCACTTCATTGTTGTCGCTACGAACATCTAAACAGCTCAACACTGTACGATTCATTCAGTAAGTTGGCAGCAATTTAGTTGCCCAAACTGCTGTTGGCTACCAAGGTAACAACAGTGAATCAAATGAATCAGTAGTGAATCGATGCACTGCTGTAGGACAGCCTGACAAAGTCAAGTTAGTTAGAAGAGTCTTCCAACCACAAGCTGTTTACAGGTTGGCCTGGTGGGCGTCAGTCAGCACCGAGCCTTATCAGTGATATACTGTATAATATAAACTAACACTGGATGTACATTGAAGAATCTATAAAACATTCATTCATGCACGTCAGCTCATGTTCAAAGGGACGCTAAGCACCATCATATTTATCCCACCAGCTTCACATCACGTCTCCCTTAATTACAGCTGATTATTTATTAATAATGTTTGTTTTTATTTTACAGCACTTTGATCAGAAAAAATACACATAAATGAAGAGTATCATACCAAAACATTATGTAAGCATTTTATAAAAATGAAACCTGAAACGTATCAGTCAGTAAATATTATTCAGTTAATAAAGGTCTTAACCCATAACTAACTAGTAACCTTTTGAAACTAGTAATCATTTGGAAATGTGAGGGTTTTCAGATGTGGGTATGTCTTATGGAAAGAGATATTATTATTCTATAATATCACATTGGTGCTACCAGCCCCCCCACCCATCCCAGTGCATCGCACATCACCATGCTAATTGTCTTCCCTTGGAGACGGTGTGGAACTTTCTAGCAAAATGGGGAGGCATGTTCAGCGATGACAACCATATGGCCGTTATTAGAGAGCGAACACACGGCAGCGCCTCATTAAACACAAACCCAACAGAGTCTTTTGTCACGGCGTCTAACAGGGGCTGCCTGCCTGGTGCATCGTGGGTCCAGGCCAGGCCGATCTGCGCCGCAGACGGCCTCCCCTGGCACGACGCTCCATCAGGGAGACAGGAAGCAGATGGAGGAGCGGTGGAGTGGCACCGAGGGCCACACGGGGCCCGGCTTAGGTACACATGTGGGCACATGCATGTACTGGCATGATGACGATGATGGCTGTGATGATAATAATGAAGTACAGTGTAATTAGTGTAATTAGAATTAGTTTTCCTCTCAGCTCATGCTACCTCTACAGCGCCTCCACATGATCAGCCACAAAAACGCTCTGCGCTGGCATTCATTTCATATTTGGCGAGCGTCGCCGCCGAACCTAGTGTCGCCGCCCTCGGTGTTCTGCGCCCTGGGAGTTCAACTATATTCAAGTTTGACCTTCGCGACGCGCAACCAATCACAGCACAGTTTGATATCATAGCCGCGAAATAAAAAAAATAATGGAGGAGAAACTTGTTTAATGTGTCGGAGCATCCCGAATTATACAACATGACACTTACATCATACCACGACTAAAATGTCCGTGGCATGGAATGATGTCGGTTTACAGACGGGACTACCAGGTTGGTTGACAGGTTGGTTGCCGATGCTTTGCGTGGATCATGTGAAAGCCCCTTAAGTCTTCAGTATTTCTTCACCGATCGGCGTGGAGACCCGGCAGTGCAGCAGAGCTGAACGTTTCAGCCGAAGAGCCCTGAAAGTGTCCTGCTGAAACTGTATCTGCAATGTTGGATTGTATTCCCAGTATTGATAGGTTTCCCCATATAGAAGTCATGGAAATATTTTACAGCTGAAAAACGTGATTTAATGTTGAATGTCTCTTAACGGTGGCGCTCCCTGTTTGAAGCTCCCTCGTTAGCCGGGATGCTCTTCACCTGGTGCTGGCAGCGTGGGTAATTAGAGCCTCGCTATCCCGGCTCCAGCTGGAGTGGCTGCCAGTAGGGCACTTTGAGGATCTCTCCCTCAAAGCTAAGATGAAGGTTTCATGTTTCTTTCTCCATGCTCCAGAAAAAGACCTTTGACTCTCTAGTTTTGGGTTTTGTTTGAGTTTTTAGTTAGTTAATCACTTTGAATACAGGAAACTAACAGACCTGTGGCGGTACCTTTCAGAAACCAGTCTTAACTGCTTGCAACTGTCAAAGGAAACCTTTCCAGCAGTGCTGTTAATTTAAAGACTTTTTTTTTCTCTGAAACCCTGATAAAGAGCAATCTGTTTGGTTCAATTGGTAATGAACTTAACACCTGGAACTCATGAGACAATGAACTACACTTTATACCAGGTAGCATGGATTAGTTGTGATCCCAAAGGTCCATGTTGAATACTCAATATTGCATGAATGACACTAAAGGGCCACTTTAGACCATAACACTAAATATATATTTTGTGTCATCAGCTATATAAGCTCTATTGATATTGGGGGGGGTTCACCATCAAGACAAACCCGAGGAAGGTCAAAACACTGAAACATTGCTTGTGTTCCTAAAACAGCAGGACTTGTTTTGTAGGCAAACCACTACACTCCCTATACCAGATACACACCTGTCAGTAACATTACTCAATGCAAAAGACTGGCATGATTAAGACCTGCAGTACTCAGAGCAACTGTGTGTTATGTTACGTCGTGAATTCAGAGCCCAACCGTTTTACAGTGACTTGTTCAGAAAATAGCTGGAAGGAATCTGCAGCTCCAGTGTGGAGTTCTTCTCATGAAGGAGAAACAGGAGGTTTAGGGAAACTGATAAAGGAGATGTAGGAATTTTACATTTCCATGCTCTTAACCAGAGCAGGTTGAGTAAGAAGGAAGGTTTGGGTTCAATGTCACTGCAACAGTAGTGACCCCTCCCAAGGTTTCTCCCATTTTTACCCTAAAAGGTTTTGTGGGAGTTTTTCCTTGTCCTCTGTTGAGGGTCCAAGGCTGGGGGATGTCGTGTACTAACCATTTATTGTTTCACATGTTGGGAACTGTGAAGCCTTAGAGACTGGAACAGTGATTAAGGGCTGTACAAATACATTTGATTTGATTTGATTTGAACAGGACAGATGTTGGAGTCGTCTTGGTTACCGGACGGTACCCTGCCGTTGGATTGGTTAATTCATCTGAATCAGCATTTAATTTCAGAGTACCTGGCAGACCTGCACTAAAGCAGTCGATGGATAAATTATGATGCCTGCTAATTCCATCTTCCTCCCCAGGATGGTTTGTGTACTCCAGATGTACCTGACCCATGAAGTGGTACCAGCTCACCAGCAGTAATTAAGGATGTGTTTCATATCTGGAATGCATCTGGGTTAACTGACAGTTAATCCGAGCTCCTTCTTTTAATCACTAGCATTCCCACAGTAGTGAGAAGTCTTTGATCACTGCAGAATGAGGTGTGTACACACACACACACACACACACACACACACACACACACACACACACACACACACACACACACACACACACACACACACACACACACACACACACACACACGTGCATTTTGCATTTTGATACCTTCCTTCCACGTCCTTGCTCAGTAACTATTTTTTTTTAAATTGGCAAAAGCCTGATGGAACAAAATACTCTGAGCATTTTCAACATTCATTTAAGTTCCCATAGACGGATACCTGTATCGGGAGTATTCTGAAATCCATGTTTTTAGCGTTCGTATGAGATTTGAACATTTTTGATGTGATTCACAAGGTGCAACTTCAAAGCAGTAGACTTTATTGTGACTGACTCACCGTCGTCAATCTCACTATTACTTGGAAAACTGGACCATCCAAGTGAAAGTGCAATCACTGTTGACATACCACTGATAGAACGTTGAAACCACCTTTGTCAGAGTCAACTGGCCAACTGTCGACATTTTGCTTAAAGTGAAGTTACATTATGTTGAGCATCCACTGTGAAATACCCGAGTGTATTCATGATTCAGACTGAAGGGTTGATTTCCAAAGTGCTCTAAAATATAGGAGGATCCAGTCTGCACATAAATAAAAGTCACATGACTCACAAGTAGCTCATTTATTGGACAAGTTTGGTAAGCTGGAGTTTTGGTAAGCTGTCTTCCCACCAGGTTATTGATTTTGGTGGAGGGGAAAACCAATCTGATTGCAGTCCGTGTAACTCTAGCTCAGCATAATGGATTTGTCTGCGCTCTTTGACGTAATTTACCTTCTTCTGGTGTTCGTACCAGTTATGAACACATGGAGAAATACCTGAACATGAGGAGTCCAGACTGCTGTTTGCCCTCGCTTCATTGTGTCATGCTAGGCTTTCCAAGCATCAGGAACTGCTGCTATCAGAAGTCAACATCCGACCCTTTACCCCCATAATCCCTTGAATTTTGGGGCTGTTTTCTAGAGTTGGTTCGGATTACGTCCTCCCTCCAAACGAACCACGCTGCAGTTCTGAGATGCATTTTCAGGCGTCTCGGCTGAATGAACCGCTGTGGACAAGCCTGGTGTGAATGTGCCTGAAGGTACGTACCACTACTTGAGGTGTTGAGGACTTCCATGTGTCTCGTGTCCCTGTGTTGCATGTCATTCCCCATCTCTTCTGCTCTCTAGAGCCTGTACTGTCTGGAAGTAGAGCTCCCTTCTGAAACACTGGCTTTGTTTATGTTTTGATTTATTAAAGATACAAGGACTGACAGTGTATGGCAGCTAAACATGAGTGTTACTTGCATTTCAAGGCTGCAAAAGGGAATATTTATTACATTTATTAAAGTTTAAAATAGAAGAGATTCAGTGGGTTAAGAAAATTGAAAAATCCTCTCTTCTATGTTGTCAAACTCTTTGAGAATCCATGTCAATAGAGCAAATTCTAAATCTGCTTTAATAATTACCTGACAAATAAAGTGTGTGTGGCATCTTCCAGGCACTAGAGTGTATTTACTTTGTTTACCTGCGTTACAGTACAACGTAGGAACCTCAAACAGTCGGCTCCACATCCCGCTGGATCATTTGCACCTGCATTTACATTTTTTCATGCTAACTTAAAACATGAGTCATCTGGTGCCGACTCCGAGTAGGATTCATCACCAAACTGAATTAAATATCAGTGTCTACACTTCCACAGAATCAGATTTCTATTCTTTTCTTCTTGTTTCTCTATTTTTCCTCCCTTGTCGTTTCTTTTCTTGCACAAAGCATATTGTGCCGTAATGAACTGTATCACCTCAAAAGGTACACAGTAGATCTTATACCATACAGTACTTACATACTTTCCCATCTCTTCAGTAGCTTCCACATGACGGAGATAGACAGCAGACCAGCAGCCATTTCATCATAGTCACCTTCAGTCAGAGACGCGAGTTCATCCTGGTACTGATGATGTTGACAGTGGAAGCGGTAAAAGCTCAAATATTTTTTTTGATTTGTTGTGGCTCTGACCCTTGACCTGCTTGTAATGTTGGTGAGCTAGGAGTTGAAGCTTGTTCTACGGTTGCACTCACTATAAGTCACTGTGGATCCCAGTGAAGTAATGAAAACAAATATTACCACCAAATCATGAGCTTGTCAAAAATCAACTCTTTTAACTCAGACTAAAAACCTGGAACATTTTGCAGTAGTTTTATTATGACCATCTTTTCTTTCAGTTTGGAAGATAAAATGCAAAAACTGTACAGTCAGGCTTCCTAAGCAGAATTCAATTGATATCGACCACAAAACCATTTAAAAACAATTGTGTCCACCAAGCAGCTCTTCTGTAGCTAGCAGCGCTAAACAGATGTTTGGGGGAAGTGCTGATTTTAGGTATTGCTGGTGCTTAGTGACTCCTGAAAACTTCTCAAGCTTGGCACTTTTTTAATGCAAAATATTTAACTTCTATCGCTAAGTGCTAAAAACATGCTAAGCTCTCAGCACTGTGAGGAAGCTCTGGTTTCCACTGAAAAAGACAAGGAGAAAGAATCAGTGTTCAGTGGATATGCAAAGAAACCAAACTACACTGGGCAATATGATAAATTAAGTACAGATGTTTAGATCTGTAAACTACAATTCATCAATTGTCAATCAGCCAATAGGAGTTCTGCACTGCAAGATGTTCTGTCTTTATCTTCAACATGATCTATTAGTTGTATTATCTTCAATCATTTCTATGTGTTATACTCTTATAGACCTATATACACTATTCTTTACTGCAATGATCAGATTTCCTCGTGGGAAACATTAAAGTTGCTTCTAATGTGAATATATGGAGGTATTGTTATCTATCTATCTATCTATCTATCTATCTACCAACCACAGTTTATTTTGGATCAGAGACATAAGAGGTAATCATCCCACAAGGCATCACAACCCACAACCGCACAAATATGGAGAACAACATTTTGCAAGTACACCAGCTTGTGGAGTGATTTTGTGCTGGAGGGCACAGCAAATGTTTTTACTGAATCACAAAAGGAAATATTGATTATAGCTCATAACGTACCTAATTTACGTACATAACATAATTTCAAATGCATTCATTTGCAAAATGTATTTCACAAATTTGCAAATAACTGCTTCCATCTACAAAATACTAGTATCACACACGCATTTTGCTTTTCAACGGTACAGACCAGAGTACACAGTTGTGTTGCTGGTTTGCTGGTCAGAGCTCAACGGTTACAACCACACACATCTTATAGTACAAGTACAACTTATTTTTGCAGTTTCTTATTCCCATATGAAAACAATGAGTGACCATGACATCATCAACAGTCCCAAGCTGATAGTTTGTCATGACTTAAAAATGGAAAACTGCTAGTAATGGGTTTGATTCCCACCAACACGCACTCCTGCTACTGTATGAAAAATAATTTACCAAGTAATATATGTTACTTCACCTTGACTGATAACTGGTGAACTTGATATTTGACCTTCAGATGAGGTCGGCTTTCGCTTCTCGCATTATTCATATTTCCTGATGCAAAACAACCCTCTGTGTTCGCGGCACATGCTGCGCTTCACCGTTACAGAGCATAAATATTAATGGAAAAAGTGTCTACAAGGTGTTAAACCTTACCTGGAGTCAGATCTAAAGTCACCTGGTGCATAACAATGACTTACAAACAGCTGAACTAATACCGACTTGGACAGTCAGATTGATGAGAACCTGTAGATACATACATACAGACAGAGAGATAAATAGATACTTACAGATAGAAGGAAATTGGGTATAAAAAAAAAGAATGAATTATTTAACAGATGAACTGATGACACACTGCCTCCCTTTCTGCACGCTGACCTTCAAAGACTGGTCACAGACTTGGTCAGATCAAGCCATGTGGCGCCAAACTCCTTTGGATCCACTAATAAATATGAGAGAGAGAGAGAGAGAGAGAGAGAGAGAGAGAGAGAGAGAGAGAGAGAGAGAGAGAGAGAGAGAGAGAGAGAGAGAGAGAGAGAGAGAGAGAGAGAGAGAGAGAGAGAGAGAGAGAGAGAGAGAGAGAGAGAGAGAGAGAGAGAGAGAGAGAGAGAGAGAGAGAGAGAGAGAGAGAGAGAGAGAGAGAGAGAGAGAGAGAGAGAGAGAGAACGAACGTAGAAGCTGCTCTCTAATTGGACGAGGCCGCTCTTGACATTTTCCAGCCAGACTTTAGTGGCGATGATGGTGGAGGATGTGTCATAACTACTAATTAACTACTGTCACCGGCGTCCATGAGGCCTCTTCGTTATTATCTTGTGTCTTACTATCTTTTATAACAGCACCCTAATTTCTCGATCATGGATTAGTAGGTAAGGAAGGAAGGGCACGTTTACACCGAGCATGTTAGGAGCAACCAAACCTCTGGAGCCCTTCTTCCTTTCTTCCTGGTTCATTTGGACAGGTGAGAACTGAGGTGGTGCAGGTCTCAGTCCTCTTCCACTCTTTAGGAATGAGAATGTAATCCAACCCAACTACAGGAAACTACCCCAAACTGCAAGGTTTTATGGGTGTCATCTGATAGCCTCTTGTAAAACCTAGCATAACAAAATTAATGCAAAGTAAAGATGAGGTGAAATGCCTCCTGATGAACACCAGAGAAGGTAAAGTCCATCACGCTTTACTAAAATTACAGACACTGGAATCAGATTTGTTTTGACCCCCGCCCCCCCCCCCCGGACAGGTTAGTGAGTCCATGTGACTTTTATTTACATGCCTTGGTTCGCTAGAAGTTAGAAGTCTTACTTTTTTCTAAGTTTGCATTGTTCTACTGCCACACTGAAGATGCATCGAAAACAGTTAGAGAAGCTGGCTTGTGACTGGCTGGGAAAATGATCAAACCTGGGAGGGTAAAATGAAAGAGAACGTGGTGTCCTTGAGCAAGGCACTTAAACCCTGATGATCTCAATGGAGCAACTCAATGGCCAACAGTAGAAGACTGAGCTGGACAGCTCCTCGGTATACATATATGCATGTGAAGCAGTGTGATGGTGGAAAAACACCATGCGTGCTCAGCAAAACCCTTCCCTGGATAAATCAAGGTTAAGAAAAAAAATAGTTCCCTGTAATCCACATGGCTCCATCACTACATTTTCCCCCAACACACACACACACACACACACACAGACTGTCAGGTATACAGGGAAGGAACATTTCCTGCTAAGTAAGAAAACCTGAAAACCAAATAATGAGCCTCATTTGAGGTTGAAGAGCTCGCCAAATGAACCGCTGTGTCGATCCACAAAGTGAGTGGCACCTTTCACAGCTGCACAGCTTCAAACATACGAGGTTGTTCTGAGGGCTGGAGTTTGTTTGCGTCTACGAGAGGAGACGTGGATGTGGTCCAGCGGTGTGTTGTACATACTTTTCTTCATAACACAATTATATGTGTGTGTGTGTGTGTGTGTGTCAGTCACGGTTGGGGGAGCCGTTTGCAAGCTTTCAAACTCGCCCAAGAGTAAGTACCCGGCGGTAGAGAGGACGAGACAACAAAAAGAGCCTGAATGGATGCAGGGTGGAAAAATACAGGCAGAAAAGCTACAGAGAATGAAATGGTAGGAGGGAGACAAAGAGAGAGAGTGAGGGAGATTACTACCTGCTCAATCCTTTTCAGGCCTGTGGGCGGCTGGAATCTCTCCCAACATGCACTGGGCAGGTCAGACGTCCATCACAAGACAGACGCTTACATTCATACAGGCAGTTTTCAGAGGAGAAAAAAATATATACATTTCCAAAGCCTTGGGCCTCCATCAGTGTACAGTCAGACAGATTGTATACAAATGGAGAAAATTCAGTGTCAATTCAGGTGCCATCACACCAAGAGTTCATGTTCTTTGGTCCAAACCAGTAGAAAAGTTTACTTTGCTGCATTTTGTTTTTGATTAGTTTAGGTTCAAGCAAATAGGACTTGTTATCAAAGGTTACATGGCCTCAGAAGTAGCTTGGTTACAGGACCGTTTTGGTGGGGGGGGAGTCAAAGCAAATCTGATTCCAGTCCCTGTAACTTGTGGACTTGTCTGTGCTCTTTGTCTTAATTTACCATCTCTGATCTTCATACCACGTTTATTCCTTCCTTCCCTCGGGTCATTTTGTGATGCTAGGCTCTCCAACAATGAGTAACCTCTGGCCTCTGGCTATGTCAACATCTGTCCTCTTGTGTTTTGGGGTTGTTTCCTGTAGACCCACATATTCGGCCGTCGGTCGGTTGGTGCCACCCGAGTGTGAACGGCGCTGTCCTCACCTGGCCAAACAACCCGAGCTAAAGGAGGAAACACTCAGTTTGAATAAGCTGCTCCAAATATGCTTGGTGTGAACGTGTCCTGAGAGCCTCCAACCCACGGTGCTAGCCACTGAGCCACTGAGCCGCCATGTCTTCACTCACACCTTAACAGACTGGATCCCCTATAAGATACCGGATGATGCTGTACTCTACAAGAAACCTACAGTGTTTGGAAACGTGGTGGTGTGACGAGTCGGAGGCAGCTTGGCATGTGAGCAGAGGAGATGTAAAGTGACCGTTTTCCCCGGCGGTGTCAATATATTAATTCCAAATGAGTTTGCCGAGTTGAGATGCTGCACACTCCCGGCCTCGCCCGGCCATTCATTATTTATCTCGCCGCTCGGCTTGGCACTGCCCCAGTCATCCCTCCATCTTTATTACTTTCATCTTCCTCCCTCTTATTCTTACCGTATGCAAACAAGGTCCTGGATGACACGTGGAAAGCCAAAAGCAATAAGCACAAGAAGCAGGACCGATCTCAGCATGTGGTTTTTATAGTTTTTTGTTTTATCCTTTAATTTTCCAGGGAAGCCTTTGAGCAATTTTTTTGAAAACGTTCTGCTTCACATTCATTCAGCTACACACATTTATATCTGGGAGGTTTCCAGTACCTGAGCAGTTCTATTGGACTACTGCCTTGCTCAATGACACTGAATTTTCTCCATTTGTATACAATCTGTCTGACTGTACACTGATGGAGGCCCAAGGCTTTGGAAATATTTTTTTTTCTCCGGAGGTTTTTGAAGAGCAGACTCTGTTGGTAACCAAACTTTGAGGACCTCTAAAACACACCTGATGTCATTTCTTTGATTGGATCACCTGACTTCAATTACCCCCTTTCAAGTCGACCCGAGAGGTTCACATACTTTTCCCAGTTTAAGCTATTAATGTTTGAACATGTTCAATAAAAACACGTTGAAGTACATTTAAAGTATGTGACTCCTGTGACTTAAATTAATTAATGTCATGTGACACCGCTACTATATGTTTTGTTTGATGGCCAAAATAAATTGGTGAATTGAGGCACTGTCCCTGTCCTCTTTCTCACAGTTGGTGAGTGCTACCATACATCTTTGGATGTTGTTTTTTGTAGTATATGTGTTTTGGTTTAGCACCACAAGAAGAGCTTCCTGTTGGGAAGGCGCGTCCAACTCCTCCACTGCAAAATTGTTGTTGTTTACTGTATTGTTGAGTATAGAAGATGAAGCTCCTCTGAATCTGGGCAGTGGAAGCCTCGAGGTTAAAGAAACACCAGAAGGTCACTGGTCAAGGAGAAGTGAATGAAACACACTCCCCCTCAATAATAGTGCTGTCAAGGTGCCCTGGAGCAAAGCCTGTAATCACCAGCTGCTTCAGTGGACAACAGGAGAAGATTGTGGTTGTACTGGGAATCTCCCAGATGGGAACGTCTGTTCCACCCTGCTTCACACCAATCAGTTACAGAGGATAGTAGAGGATCTTCCCTGGGTAAATAACGGTTAAACATAACCTTTTACATGTGTTGGTTTACTACCTGCTATCCTTTCAAAAGTACAAAGATGTATTTTAATGTTCTGCTATTAGTAATTTTGCAGGTGTTATCTTTTCTCAAAACACGGATTTCATTTTGAGACTTAATGATGTCTCATTGTCCTGGTACTGGACTGTCCTGGGACGTAACACAATACAACCACTGTAATAACAAATCTCTCTCTCTCAGATGACAAACAACATCTGCAGAAAGTAGATTTTCCAGTTTTCTCACTGCCATTTGTGTATTTTGGAAATCAAACAATGGATTTGATGAAATGCAATACAATTAGCAGGACCCAAGGGCATATAAATGATAAATGACCACAAGTTACCATGAACACTTTAAATTCACTCCAAGAATAAATTGCAGATACGTAGTAGTGTGTAAATTGTGCAGTATTTCCCTGCCAGCTAATCTCTTCCTTGCTTTGCTCCTATTTATTCTCAAATTATATCTCCAATCCATTAAGACTGAGTCCCAAATCCCTGCCCTCCATGTTGTAGTATCTGTGGAGTAAACTCAGCATTACATAATTGCACATTCAAACAAGAAAGCGTGGGGCGGCGATGCTTGCCTCTCAGTCAGGACCCCTGCTGGTTAATTGAATTAGAGCAGTCAACATACAGCAAAGACTAGCATGCATGGACCTCTTGCTCTTTCTCTCTCTCTCTTTCAGTCTCTTTTCCTCACTCTCCCTCCATCTCTCTCCAGTGGAACCAACTGATATTCTCTCTGTCGCTCTCCTGGATTCAATATTGATCTAACACTTTTTTAAAGTAATATTCTGCAACATTTTCATGTAAATAATTGTATGTTTTGCTATTCTCTATTGCCAATTGATCTAACACAAGTGAGTCAACCTCTAGCCAGTTCATGAAAGCTTTACCATTTGCTGTTCTTAATGCCTGGTGTCCGGTACATGAAGTGATACAGTGCTGTGAAAAAGTAAGTACACCCCTTGAAAAGTTTTGTCTTATTGACATATATGGATATTTGAACGTATAAAGGTGATCTGATTCAACACAATCCAATGTCCTGAGTACATGCCTAGCTTCCTGTCTGGTGTTGCCCCCTTTGGCACAAATAACTTAATGTAGGCGTTTCTTGTAATCTTCTATCAGTCTCTTCCATCGACTCTTCCTGACAGACCTCCTTCACCTGTGTGATCACAAGTGAACTTCAAGTCCGCCCACAGCGTTTCTACAGGATGAAGATCTGGGCTTTGACTTGGCCATCCCATAACCCTCCATTTCTTCCCTTTGAGCCATTCCTTTGTGGATTTGGATCATTGTCATGTTGCAAGGTCCACTGACGGTTCAGCTTCAGCTTTTTGACAGATGGCATCACATTCTCCTCCAGTGCTCTCTGGCTCAATGTGGAGTTCATGGTTGACTCTATGATGACAAGCTGGCCAGGACCTGAGGCAGCAAAGCAGCCCACACCATAATGCCTGCACCACCGCGCCTTACAGTTGGTACAAGGTTCTTATGCTAGTTGAAAACCTAAAAACTTTAAACACGATACTACCTTTGACTCCTCTGGTCCAGTAGTCCTGTTCTTCACCCAGGTGTTGTATTCTTTTTTTAGAGCTGAGACTTTTTTCTTTCCTGACCTGCCATGTAGGCCAAATCTGTTCAGTCTCTTCCTGATGGTTGACTCATGCACTCTGGATCTAGAGATAGAAAGGTTGAGTTTTTTCTTTGAAATAAGAGCTGCTTGGTGGATCAGGTGGACGCTGAATTGAAAATATTTCTCTTTCTTCCTCTCAGCTCTAGTTCAACTCATCCTCCCCCTATTTTCTCTACCTTCACCCACATCTCTCTTTCCCTCTCTTCCCCCTCTCTCTGTGTTCAGTGTCCAGTGATTGCAGGTCCAACAGGAGGTAGCAGCTTGCGGCGGATGATGGACAGGGCTGCACCGGGCCAACATGCCTTCTGTCCCAACGAGCGCCCGGCCACTTCTGTACAGTCCTACACTGCATTGCCAACTCCCCAAGACAACACACACACACACACACACACACACACACACACACACACACACACACACACACACACACACACGTGTCACTTCAGCGCCACTGCACCCATTCTTCCGCAGGGCAGTGCAGCGTGCTCCAGCTCTGCGTGGTAGAATATTCATGCATCCCCTTCAGTTCGCATGGTGAATACAACCACCTCTCCATTTGTGTACCATCATATCAGAGTCATTGTCCGACAGGGGAAAACATGAAACACTCTCGTCAGGACAGCTTACTTTTCATGTTATGTAATGCCTAAATGGGAGGAGGTGCAGAGAAGGAGTAGCTCAGCAATTAAATAACTTCCCACAATGTAGTAAAACGAAATAATAAATACCATGAATGCATCACGTGAGATGATAATGTCCATCTTGTCAGGGCAATGAGGCTTTGACCCTTGACCTGGCACTCATCACCGCTGGTTGTGTTTAATATTGGAATGTACTTTATTGTTTTATTTACTTTATTTTATTGTTGTCCTGGATGTGTCTGGTTGTGCCTGAAATGTGACTGGTTGTTTTTCACCACTCCTGAGAACAGAATGAGCATCACATGAATGAATGAAAAATGTCAAAGAATGCCACTGATAGCAGAAATGCTAATCTTGGCTTGTTAGCTTGGCAGGTAACCTGAAAGAACTGCGTGTTTTCGATCAAATTCATGGTATTTTTAAGACCCTTCCACCGGTGTAACCATGCTGTGCCAGGACTCAAGTGCAGGAAGGACGATAGCAGGCAGGGCTGGACGTAAACCAAGGAACAGACGTTTCTTTGTCTAAGCGACAAAGGAAAAGCCAACAGGGCTGCTAAACTAAGAACTGGACCGGCGCAGCCAGTCGGGTGGAAAACAACACTAACAATACCGCCTAATCTGCTGAACCACAGCTTGATCTCTGACGGCTTCGACACTCGGCAGGGTTTGCTCAAGACTCAGCAACTAGTGGAAGGAGACAGTTAGATAGCAGAGCCAACAGGTGAGAGCAATCAGCAGTAATTATAGGGGCTGTTTGGCAAAGAGCTGCTATACAGGGGTAGGTAAGGCTTCAGTGTCACGCCCAAGAACAACTTGTGTTACGTTACGTGTTTTTTCGTCTTTTGTAAGGGATTTATTTGATTTGAGCTCACTTGCATGAATCATGGTAAAATGTAGTTAGATAGAGATATTCTGTAATCTTAAAACTAAAACAGCAACTGGAAGAAGACGGGAGCCTCTCTGCCATGTGAATCCTGAGGCTCCAGCACTACAGGCGTCTTGGCCTGAGTCAAGAGGAACATCTTGGTAGAGAAGCATGTCCAGCGGCCGACATGGTCGGAAATCCAACATCCAAAGGAGGGAACTTGTGGATTTTCCTTTCAGTTTCCAAACTGAACATTTCTAAAAACAGGAGCTGGATACGTTATCGATGGACTCAGTACTTAGTATGGTCAACACTTTGAGCCTAAGAAAAGATCGTGTCCTGCTGTGTATAAGAACAGTGAACTGTATGCTAGTGAAGGAGGTTAACATCGTGTCTGTGTGACGAGACACTGGACAATTTTGTCATCTAATACAGCGGTACCCAACCTTTTTTTGCACCGCGGACCGGTTTCATGTTGATATTTCCTTCGCGGACCAGGGCGGGGGGTTGCGTGCGTGCGGTCTTGCAACATTTTGTTGGTGGACTGGCCGTCGGAGGGCTGTGCGACACGACCAGAATATCTATTGTAATATTATGAGTCGTACCGGCTGCAGCCAGATGGAAAAGAGTAAACCAGGAAGCAACGCCCAAGGTAGCATCAAAACTGTACGAGCAAGACAATATAATGTTAATTTATATCTTTTTACCAATATGTCTCATCAGAGTGAGCAGTCAATGTGTTGAAAATTACTTGATGTTTTTGAGTTTGATTTTTGGAGTGTCCATTGGCCCTATTATATTGGAGAGCAGCACCCAGGCAAGCAAGATCTAAGTACTTCTGCAATTAAGTAATTGATAAGATTTTGGTCAGAATCAATTGGTGTGATGGAAAAGGATGGGGAAATCAAGTCCAAGTGGAAAATGGCTAGAGTAAGGCTTTAAGTCTCTCTGAGGGTTCAGGTTAGCCGGCCACTCTGGGACCAATTGGCTCCTTGTAATCTGGGATGCAGTGGAGGGTCAACCCACCGGAACTTTTTCATTTGAAGAATAGCATTTACCCCCTTTTTAGGCTGAGGTAAAGTCATTGTATACATCATATACTGATGTAGGTTATGTGAGGATAGAGTCTTTTAAAGGAACTTTTTTTGTAATTGACTGATTGAAAGTCACTCAGGATGAAAGCATCAGCCCAATGCCAAAAAGGTAATGTGAACATCTCTGTAGTTAATGGCTCAATCTCAAGGACAGATATGGAACCGTAACGGACAGCAATTAGTTATCCGTGGATCATTGTATTCTATTCCAATTCCAGTTTTTCATTGAAAGACCTCAACACAACTGCAACTTGGAGACAATCGCGATATTGACATTTCATTTGTACTGAAATATGAGTAAAGCAGCTGCTGGTTCCCATTTACTGTACTACTTACCGGTTCGTGTTATTGTCCATTTTTCTCAAGGTTATTTTCTGATTGTGTCTTGGAGAGCATTTTAAGAGATAAAATATGGGCCTCCTCTGTTTGTGAGCTTTCACTGCCTAACTGTCTGCTACAATACTACTATCCTTGAAGTGAAACTGCATTGGAAATGTGTGAAATTAATCTAACTTTTTCTCACTTGCTTGAAGAAAAATCAATTTCACGACTGAATACAGTGTAGGAGAGCTGGAGGCTCTGATTCAGGTTTTAGACTCTGAGGCAGCAAGTCAGAAGAGGCATGAGGACCAAAAGGAGGCCATCCCATCACCAAAAGGTCAAAGTTTCAACCTCATAACAGTTTTGTGTCCTTGTGCAAAACATTGAACCGCTACCTGCTGACTCGTTGCAAGCCGCTCTGAATGAGAAAAGAGCATCCTTAATGCCTCAGATGTAAATGTAAATGAGGGACTGAGAGGATGAGTGATTGATGGCCTCACAGTGGTCCTCATCTATCTCCATCACAATGTTTGCATGGCCTATCGTATTAAAAGACGCTGTGCTGCACAGAATATCAAAGCCTTTTGGTTTCTGTTTACATTCAGCACCTCCACTTGCATTTCTGCTCAGTACCTCATAATAATGACGTGATATTTATTTCACACTGTAGGATCAATCTACAGGGAGGTCAGAGGTCAGCTACAGAGCAGCACCCCTGGAGCTGGTAGGGATTCAATGTCTTGCTCAAGGACACTTCAGCAGGGCAGATGCCTTCCAACACAGGGTTTGAACCCAGGTCCTCAGTGTCCCCTCTTGTCAAGGTAGAAAAGCGTCAAACAGCAGGTTAACAATCTATCTATCTATCTAGATCTATCTGCTCCACAGTGACCCTGCCCCATGGCCGGGTTGTTGTTGTGGCTAGTGCTCTGGTATGACAGCTTCATTATCCTTCTGAGGTGTTATTATGGAAGGGTGGTTGATGCATACATAAGCGGTAATCCCCCATCTCTTTGTTTCCAGTCAACATGGAAGCTGGAGCATGAGAAGAGCATTCTGGGAGACTTTACCCAGTGATGATATGAAGAGTTTCGTTCCAAAATGAGATACCCACCATTTGCAAAACGGGAGACCTACAATTACAGATTGATTGACAGCACAAAATTAACAAAAATAAGTGGTTTTCAAAGGATGATGAGGCCTTGTTCAACAAAATGACTCGTCTTTAAAAGACTAGATCCTCTATTTTAGGGATACTGAACAATAAACCTCAGTTTTCTGTCCTATTTAGGGTGAGCACCTAGGTAGAAACGTTCCATTACAAATGTTGAATTAGACCCATGACATCTTCAGAAGGCTTAGCAGGCCCATAGTTTTACTTTAACCCTTCATATCTACTGTATTAACCCCTGTGTGTCGTCCACAACACCCTTGAAGTGTACACAGTTAGAAGCCATTGCAATTTTTATAATCCTCTGCTGTCACTATTGGGCATTGTGTCACGGCACGGCATCCATTAACGGCCCCATTCATACTATCTAGCCCACGCTTCCACTGGAATACTCTGTTAATCATACTTAGGTGGATTTCTGCCTCTTCTGCTTTATGAGAATAAATAATTGACTGGGATGAGGGGGCTGAGGGGTGTTAAGTTAACATCCTCTCTGGTGGGTGTTTGACATGGGAATGATGAGCTCTTACAACCGCTTCCTCTGCACCGTGAGTTGTTAGACATGTTGTAATTGAGCACGGTGTCATATGAGTGCATTAGCGCCTCTGTTGAGAAGCACACCTACTTGGTTCTGGTTAAGTTAATTGTGCCTTATGAGGATGTCACATTAGTCTCTCAACTAGAGCGACATGGGGCAGAGAGGTCGGTACATCTGTACATATGTTTATAGATAGACTGCATTAGATTTAACCAGGTACTAGCACCATGAGTTTTAGCAATGGGTGGCACCAGTGGAAGTTGAACCCCTAACATTTTCAGTGTTCTGAAGGCTTTACCTGTAAATGGGGACTCGAACCCCTAAGCTTGGTAGTGTTAGCAACGAGTTACACAGGGAATTGAACCTCTACCTCTAGTAGTGCCAGGCTGTAAACATTGAGCAGCGGCGATTCGTGCCGGCTCTGAAGAGAAAGCCGTCGTGGCACGTTCCCTCTCGTCTGAACATCCCCCCCACCATCGCAGCTGGAAACAGGCGGCCAGCATCTCAGCGTCCTATTCATCACCCTGGCTCTTTGTTGCTTCCAGCGCTGTGGCAGGATTGGACGCTCCTGTTCACGAGGTGATGAAGCACAAGGTTGTTTTGCGGAGATATAATGAGGAAATGGCTCTTAACAATAGGTCGGGGACTATACATCACTGTGGGAGCACAAATCCCCCCTCCTCATTCAACAAATAACATTCTCTTTGGGAATAATCGGCCCATTCATTCGTTGATGTGCATGGTCTCACTTTGCAATGCTTCTTTTTTCCCCCCCGTCGACGTAGGAGTGGGTGAACATTGTCGAGGAGCATTGCACACACTGTATTTTCTCCTTCCTACCTCTGTGACATGACAGACCGTAAAATAACACAAGGTTGTTACAGGGTTATAATGAATAACTCGGCCGATCCCCTCAGTAAGGCCGTCCTAGATCTTATTGATACTTGCGGCCTCACTCAATTCGTTAATGAACCAACTGACCATGGCGGCAACACCCTTGACCTGGTTTTGGCCCGTGGCATTCCTGTTTCTGCTTTAGTGGTCTCCTCTTATGTGCCCGCCCTATCTGATCACTATCTAATTCAATTCAAACGGCCGTGATCAAGCCATTACTGAAAAAAACAAACCTTGATCGCGAAGTACTTCAGAACTATAGACCACTCTCAAATCTGCCGTTCCTCTCCAAAATACTTGAACGAACGGTACGAGAAGCCATCCTAAGACAATACAAGTGCCGTGTGAAAAACCAGCCGAGACTAGAGTTCGGGTGAAACAGGACAACCGTTCTTTTATTGAACACTGGTAGGTAAGGAAGTGAGGTAGGACAGGACAGGTTTCTGAGAGAGAGACCACAAAATAAACTAAATAACACTCAAGTTATTTTCAACCTAGGGGAGATGGAAAGAAGAAAATCAACCTGTGCGACCTGTGCGTTTAATCCCCACTGTGTATTCCTGCTCAGTCTCATTGCTGCTCCTAACCCTGTTAATGTAGATGGGAATTACTTGGGGCTTTCTCTGGGAAATCGTTCCGTCTTCCAACTGTTGGCTATGTAATTGAATCTAACTGGAGATAAGGCTTTGTACGGCAACTCTTTACTGCTCACTGGGAGCAACGGGGGATTGGAGCTGGAGATGGAAGAAGGGAATAGAAGAGGGAGAATGGAGGATGGAGGGAGGGCAAAGAGAAGGAAATGTTGGGAGTCATACAAGAAGGGAAAGGTAAAGAAATCAAGTGGAGGAGGAGTAACTTCAACAACCTGCTGAGAAAATGATAGGATTCTGGGTAAAAAAAATGAAAGTAAGTTCATTTAAAGTATATGTTGTTTATATATGATTACTCTGAGAACACAAGAATACTGTGACTCCGACCCTTCAACTTCTCACTGATCCAGGAATTCAAGCTTATTCTTCTGTTGTAATCCTTAAATATTTAAAATGAAACCGGAGGAAGGAAGGGACAGGAGGAACTGAGTAACTTTGATAACCTGCTGGGAAATTGTTTTCATTGGTTCGTAAACAAGGCGGCTGATTGGCTGTAGTTATACACTAGCAGTTTCTGATTGGCTCTTTATTCACTTAGAATACCCTTAACTGATTGGATGTTTTATTAACCACTGTCCAGTTCTGTCAAGTATGATCAATCAGTCTAACACTGCTGTCAGGTAAAAAGGGTTTTCAGGAAAGAAGAAAATAACGCTTATTTTCTCACTGTGTGCTTTTAAAGATACACAGTGGGTTTGAACGGGTTTCAACTATGGAAAATACGACTGGCTTTGTTTTTAATCTTTGTTGACAACATTTTGTTTCACTTTCACATTGATTGACTGAGCTCTTCCTACAAGGACTGACAGATTGTAAATAAGAGTTTCACATGGATTCTGATGTTGTCTAAGGTCCGTACACAATAGTAATATGAGCAAATACTGGAGAAAACAGGGCAGAGTTGTGAGGGATCATGGAAGTTGCAAAAAGTTCTATTCCATTTGGAAGTAAAACTCTTCAACAACCTGTGAATGTACTTTTCATTATGTGACAGGCCCTGTGGACCTGCACTTTGAAAGAGCACCATTGGGCAAATGGTCCAAAAATCTGTTCATCAAATGATAATTTCTCATCCAATATGATGCTCAGAGCTATTCAATTATAAATGCATGTCCTTAATGGAGTGCCAGTCTAATTGTAATGCTTCACAATAATGGATCTGGATCAAATTAGCCACAAAGAAATTTCAAGTGTCATATTTGAAGGTTTTTACTTCCAAAATAAGATGTCCACCATCGTCCGCTTCAGAGAATGATTGCTGGCATGACAACAACACAATATGGATTATGTATTAAAGTGATTTGCCATCTTAAGATGTTTCTTAAATAGTTGTTTATGTTATTGAGTATATCCAGCATAGATGATGATATGACGGCCTGCACCAGTGTAGAAAACATGAAAGTTGAGCCAGCCTCCATAGTCTGTAGCTGCTGCCTGCAGCTTAATCAGGACTTAAATATCTTTATGATAAAAGATCAAACCAGTTTCCAAAGGTGTTGATCTGTTTTCACCATGTCATAATACTGTGGACATTTTGTGCTTGTTTGGGTTGATGTTGAACTGCACATGCATGTAAACCTCAGAGTTACGCCACCTGCACACCACCATCTGTTAAATGCTTGCTGAGTAGAATCTGGTTTTGAAATATTGCCTGGCAAATATTCAGGAATCAAGACTTTTCCAAAATGGATACACACAGTTTTGGAAGGGAGCCCTGTATATCATTTAGTTATTCTCTGGGTTATTTTGGCCGCTGCCTCCCTCGGCGGGGTGCTGAGGCTGTATTGTGGCAGAACAATGTGATGACGGCGCTGTCCTTTGGGAACATCTAATTAGTTCCACTAGGGGAGCGAGGCGGCAGCGCACCGTGCCCTGATATTTGGCTTGTGCACTCAGCGGAAAGATGGCCGCGGGGCCCTCTTTAATTGCAAAAAACGCCACCAGAATGTGTGGCTTCAACTTCACCTGTCCCTGATCATGAGACCACGAGGGAGAGTGTGTGTGTGTGTTAACGTATGTTAGTATGCATTTGTATGTGCATGTATATGTGCGTGTGTGTTAGTGAACCATAGTGCACATGAATGTTCATCTGTGTGTGTGTGCAGGTGGGTGTATAAGGTTTAAGGCTTGATAGAGTAAACAGAACGAGACAGAACGCCGTACAAGCCACAATTTTACTCATCATTTGCGTCCTTAAGCCACCTTTAAGTCCTCAAACAACCAAGGCAGCAAGCTGCCACGATAAGAAGGGAAAAGAGGTGATGTCAGTTCTTCAAATTCAAACTATGATGTGTGTGTGTGTGTGACTGTGTAGGTGTGTGTGTGTGTGTACTGATATCAGGGGGTGAACATTCCCCTATTGCATGAATAAAAGATGTGTCCAAAGACTTGGGAGCAGTGAATTATTGAGGAGCTGGTAACGAGGCAGAGGCAGGGCCAGGTGTGGGGTTTCAGAGGACAAGTGTGTGTGTGTGTGTGTGTGTGTGTGTGTGTCTGTGAGTGTGTGTGAGATAGAGAGAGAGAAGAGAGAGAAATATTGAGTAAGGGGGTCAGAGATTAATGAGCATTAGGTTGACTTGGTCAACACCAGCTTCAGGCAAACACAGCAGAAGACAAAAAAAATGTCCTTGAAAGAAGAAAGAAACATCTTCCCAGCGGAGCCTCTCTCAACGTACACACACAAACACAAGCAGTGAAAGAGAAAGACAAAGATGGAGATGCTGTCCAGTCCCACGGGGCCTTGCTAGGTGTGCAGCATAATCTGTTCCCACCAGGATAACCACATCATTCAACCATGTGTTGTGAAGAAGAATAGATCCACTCTACTATAATGCTACCTGTTAGCTGTCTTCATGTATCATAACTTTGCTAGCTCATTCTAGTAGCTAAAATATTATGTTGAATGTTCAACAATCTTAATTCACTCAATAAACCAGAGAAAACAAAAAAATAAATACAATTACATTATCTACCGTGAATGAATGAGATAGTATGTAGGGGTAAAGTGTCTGATGACTGACTGACCTCAATTTGGCTCCTGAAGCCCTGAAGCCTTTTTGCCAAGGCCCCACGGCAGCCATTTTCCTGATGTTTGGAGTGTATTGGGACTGGCCCTGATCCCAAATCCCAAACCATGTGAAGTGATTACTCCCGGCGTTCAATTAACAGTGACTTCCACTAATATTGTCGGCTAATTTACACCGCCACTGGTGGCCAAAAACATATTGCTTTGGGGAGCTTCTCCAGGCTGGCAGATTGGCCTGGTGGTCACAGACAAGTCTGTTAGCTCAAGGTTACAGGGTTGATCCCCACAACCACCATTAAGAGCCATTTGTCCTGTCAAAGTGCCCTTGAGCAAGACGCTGAATCCCTCCCTGCTCCACGGGCGATGCTCCTGATCCCTCCATGTACATGAAGGTGCATGTAAAACCCATGTGCCCTTCAGCAACACACTGATACTTCCTACCTGCTCAGTCTTCGGATGGATTAGTGTCATCGAAAAATGTCTAAAATGTAAAAAGGAAAAGTGAGAGTTGTTGGAGAAAGGGGTATGTTGTAGCCTTGTTGAAGGAGAAAACGTTGAGTTGATCAAATCTCTGTGAAGTTTTAGTTTGTACACGCTAAGAATGTTGGGAATTATCGCAATACAAACCGACGGGGTGGAGGTTAAAGGGATCCACTGACATTTTGAATCTTTACGGCAGACATTGGTCACATTGTGGGATGACATTTCTACATTTGCAGAATATTGTTCCAAAATGCAATTATCCACCATTCAAAAAAGTGACACCTGCTCACAACGATGATAACATACAAAAAATAATATATATATAAAGAAATAAGCAACTTTAATCATCATCATACCCTGCATTATTAGTACTGCTCAGAAGAGAAATGAAACAACTATCAAAATGTCAAGGTATCCCTTTGAGACCAATGCTTTCCCCTGCATTAGTGTTCCCTGCAGTTGCCATTTCCCATTATGTTTTGTTCGCGGCTTGCGTTGGTGTGATGGGAGCGTGCTGGTAAGGCACCCAAACATAATTTGGTTCTGACCTAGTTTCCAAAGGTGCTGGCAGGGTGACATGCTGGTTTCTGCATGCTGCTCTCCTGCACAAACAAACCAGACCTCCTCAGTACTCCAGTGGAAAACCAAAGGATGCTGACTCTGACCCATAACCATAGTGCAGGAGCAGCACGGTACAGGTGCCACGGTAAAACCCTGTAATAGTGGAGCTACTGTGCCAATACTGGGCTCAGAGGAGAAGAAGATGGGCTGTGATTTATGAGGCCTGCTGTCTGGTACATCTGTGGCCTCGAAGGGTTAACCACCAAGCCCAGAGTCAGCAGGAAGACAGGACGCTTTCCCACAAGGCAACATGAAACGCCTCAGAATATTTATCGGGGGCCCGCGAGGGACCGATCTGGCAGCTGGCAAAGTCAAACAGCTCACCTGAAGGAGTCGGGTCAGCAGGAGTTCAGCCACACGGACAAACCTTCCTCCTCCAGAGGCGGTTAGCGCTTCCTGGGGGAAGTGCTTGGAATGATCTCTGCTTCTTGTTGTTGTTTAACCTTTATTGACCAAGGGAAGTTTCACATTTACATTACTGTAGTTATTTACACTCTTATTGGTACGTATGGGTACTGACACAGTGAGTGCAGATCACCATCAACCAGTAGTAAGGTTTCTACTGGTCTCATCCACAGACAACAACCCTACATTGACATTATACATTGACTGTATATACTTTGAGACGCACTAGGTGAAGAAAGACGGACTAAGGAGGAAGCTCCGCCCAGCTTCACATTCATAGTTACACACACTCACACCTAGGAGTGACCCAGTACAACCACAGTCTTCTACTGGTGGCCACTGGGAGCTGCCCAGTTGTCTGTGTGTGTATACAGTACTGTGCAAAAGTCTTCGGCACCCAAGATATTTTTATATACATTTGGTTTTAGATGTTTAGATATTTAGAAACTTTTCATTACATTATTTTTGAAAGCATCTTCGCTTTACGGAATTTAAGACTTTTGCACAGTACTGTATGTATCTATACACTTGGCAGAAAATTCCTCTTCTTCTTCTTCTTGAATGTCAACAGACCGCTAATATGTTGTGTTGTACCCTCCGGCACCTGGAAAGAGAGCAAGACTTGATTTTGCTGAACAATTCCTCTTGGGGATGGAGCAAAACTGCAACTGTAATTCAGGGGACTTCAACGGCTTCATCTCTACACGCTTCGATCCATCATCGATCCATCCACCCGTCCATCAATGCCAGGCACTAAACCTACCGCTGAACGTGTGCCAAAATCAAATAAAACTACTTTGGTTAACATTAAGCAACTAAAACAGTTTGGTCAAGGTCCGGTTAAGGTTTTGGTCACGGTTAAATAAAAAACACTTTTGCTGAAAACGAAAACTCACAGCAGAAAACTTTTGCATGAGTCAGGGAGTTTTACGTTTCCAATTTGTTTGTAAGAAACAGAAGAAGAACTGGGTAGTTAGCATGAGCAGCGATAGACACCGTGGCTGAACAGACAAAGAAAAGAGCGCCACCTACAGGAACTTAAACTCTGGGAAGAGCAGTGAGAAACATCCCAACACCGAGGCTGAGCGGCAAAGACGGAGACTAAATACCACCACATTCAAAACATTACCAGGTATCATCAGTCCGGTCAGTCTCGGTACGCCGACTGAGGAAATAAAATAATAATGAAATACAACATTCATGACTAGCAGCGTTGTTATCCGTCGGCTCGGTCTATCCTCCTCTTCGTCTAAGTCACTCTGAATGCAGACCGCCGCTGCATGTCCACTTCAATATGACTGTTCGCCAGCTCAGCTCCTTTGAAAGCGCACGTCATCAATATTATTCATTCCCTCTGATGCAGTCCAGTAAAATCATTTTTCTTTGATCAATAAAACACTGTGTTATTGTATCCTGCTGTCGTTTGAAGCCTCGGCCTCGGGCCTCCAGGCTTGTTGTTTCTGTTGGGGCCAAAGAAGCACCGATCTGCAAGATTACCAAACAAATTAGGACAATTTCACCCTGCGGATTAATAAAGTCTATCTATCTATCTATCTATCTATCTAGCTCAATTGAATTTCACTTCAGATGCTGTCTCGGCTCGCCTGGTAAAGGCTTTAGCATTTAAAGCAGACTCCTATCTTCATCCGCCCCTATCTCCCAGCATCCTTTGCGTCTTTTGCTTTCTCTAGTGCACCACCTGGCAGGTAGGATCAGATATCTGGAGTGTGTGGCGGGGCGCCAAGGCCGAGCACATTAATACAGTCAAAGTTTGATGTGTTAATGTGTTCCACTGCCAACATCAAGAGCACTGTGGGGGGGGGGGGGGGGGGGGAGAGAGAGAGAGAGAGAGAGAGAGAGAGAGAGAGAGAGAGAGAGAGAGAGAGAGAGAGAGAGAGAGAGAGAGAGAGAGAGAGAGAGAGAGAGAGAGAGAGAGAGAGAGAGAGAGAGAGAGAGAGAGAGAGAGGTAATGGGAGAGAAGAGGGTGATGAAGGAAAAAGGGAGACAGAGGGAAGAGGGAGGTGGCGTGGTACGAAACAGAGAGAAAGAGGAAAGTGGAAGGAGGAGGAATATAGAAGTGTGTTACTGTGTGACAGAAGAGGAGGATGAAGGAAGGAGGGACAGAGACAGAGGGAAGGAGATGGAGAGAGAGAGAGAAAGAAGGGGAGGAGGGATGCTTGGAGGGGAAGTTGATCCACTATAACAGTGTTGTGAGACAGATATTTTTCTTTGAAATGAGTTAAGATGAGGACAGTGATTAGACACACACACACACACACACACACACGGTGTTAACAGCCGTCCTCTCCTTGCTCTACTAGAGAACATTAAGACAGCCTGTACAGCAGCCTAACCTTCAGGTGCTGTTCTTACAGTGACTCTAATCGACAGCCCAGCCTATATTTAGCTCAATTAAAATGGCTTTGCTGGAGCAGCAGCCATTGAGCTCCCTCCCATCCAGCTCTCTCTCATGAACAATAGCCTCATGGAAGCTGGCATGCCCTTGACAGAGATTTTAATTTGCTCATCATTTGCAAATGAATATATATGGAATGAATCAGACACTTTGTGCGGGAAGCATCCACTTTCTTTCTCAAATGCCATTCATACCCTGTGTACTCCGCTCATTGTTCTCCATGTGGAGTTAATGGAAAACTGCATTGTGTCCTTTTCCTTTTCCACAGATGCTAAAAACCGGGGGAGATATGAATAAACACGGAGATTCCTCTCAATCTTCGGCGTGCAGCCCCCAGCAACTTCCCAAAAGCAACGTCGCTTCCCTCACCAGACCTTCGGCTTGGCACCCTCCGCCGTGTTGATTAATTCTAATTTTAAGACAATGATGATCTGCCACCAAATCAATGTGTCGGTGTTAATTGGAGTTTCTTGGCTTCCATGTTAATTCGTCCCCTCCGGCTCTAATTGGTTGCTGACAGGCAGTGGGGGCTGTCTGCGGCTCGGAAACCAGGGTGATGTTATGGTTGGTTGCAGGTTGCACACAAAGTGCCCTAGGGTGACAAATTGCTTGAAGATGATGTCAACAGTGCTGTGAATCAAATTTTCACATCTTGTTGTTGTTGGATAAAAAATACATATCGGTTAAATGTAAGTACTACCTGCTCACCTGCTGTCAGTCACTGGAGCTTGGATTAGGGCATCAGTGAAACTTAACCTGCCTAACGTGTGAAATGCAAGAAAATAAACCATGTTTTCTGAATGTATTATTGAAATTATACAATGTTTTTTTAAAGATTATTTTATGGCATTTCTGCTTCATTGAATAGTCACAGTGAATAAAGACAGGAAAGATGGGAAAGAGAGGATGGACATGCGACCAAGGTCCCAGGCGGGATCTGAACCCAGGACAGTACAGGTATACTGAACCACTAGGACGGCCCTTCATAGGGGTTTGAAGGGACCCATGGATCATGAGATGCACTCAACACATAAATTACCACATAAACTTACAATACAACAACAAACAAACAATAAAATTGCAGTTACATGGTTTCCTCAGGAGAACTGGTCCTATCTTGCAATGCTGATTGTTCTGCAGTTTTTCCATAGCAGAACTCCTGATTGCATCAATCAGGAGTTTGATTAAACTTCAAAGATGTTTTCTAAAATTGTCTGTAGCGTGTGCATGGTATCTGTGTATGTCCCATTTGGAAGAGAGAGCAGAATTGATTTTGCAATTCATTTGTTCTGACATTTGAATTTGCCAATCGACAGAGTCTGATGTAACTACCTCTTGTGCTATTTAGGGTGAACGCCTATCTAGACACCTGGCTTGGGTGTCACAGTAAAGGGGGATGGCTGCAAAACCTCCAGGAGGATACTTTATGAAATTCTACGTACGATGCCCTGTGTAATGATGTAAGCAAACTATGATTTCTCAGTTCAATACTCACTTTGAACTACCTTTACTCAGTACTACAGTTTTCATTGTTGTCGTTAGTAAGTAAGTAAGTAGGTACACAAAACTCAGCAGGTCTGCCGCTATTCTGAGACACTTCTAGCAGCAGCCATCTTGTCATGCTTGTTGCTCTCCAGGTCTGTGTTGCTGCTGTTAGTGTTCCATGTTCTGTCTCCCTGTTTCCCTGTTTTGTTACCACACATTTTGAAAAAAATGTGATTTTAAAACACAAGAACGCTGAGGATGGAAGAAGAGAGTATGGAGAAAGATCCCAAAATATCAAGGATGCATCGGATGGTAACTTGGCTGCCAAGAACCAATGAGAAACGCTACAATTCATCATGAGAACAACTCACCACGTCCTATTTGACACAAATAAAGAGCACTATACACTCTAGTTGAAACAGCTGAGGAAATGAACCCCAGTGTGTCTTAATTGATTGCGTGACTTCAATCACCCAGCCATCTAAAGTTGTAGAGATGCATTCTCTGTTTGCACGTTCTTGAGAAGTTTGTTCTCTCCAACTTAGCGTGACATGTAGGACCTGCCCATTAGATAATTGCAGCTCATGTGGAGAGCATAAAGAGCATGCAGCTGCTAGTTCCTCGCTGGCCACTTCAGGGCTTTTTACTCACTGATTGTGAGTAATGCGCTTTGGCTAGGCAGGTAACTCAGCTGGTGTTCTGAGCAGCAACTCATTGTAGGAATTTTCCATGCCACTTAAAGGTATGCTGCCTCGTATTTGGTGATTCTAACGTATGTGATCATTAGGTGGTAATTCCGGGAATGAGCCACGATGATGGCCTCGTAGACGAGCCAAGCATTGTGCCTGCGGTGCTTGGTGCCCCAAGCTGTGTGGTGTGTACAAGGTAAATATGCCTCTGTTAGCTATAAGGGAAGGGAGTGTAACAGGTGTAATGTAGGGACCAGCCTGAGGTAAATTAAATTGTGTCTGAGGCTGTCAACCGCTGTTTTTTCATGTTAGTAATTTGTAACTGGGTTGATGCAGTGTGTGTGTGTGTGAGACCCAGTGGCACCTAATGGGGTAGAAATCTTTCTTTAAGAAATTTCAGTTTCATGTTCTCTGCCTCTGATTGGTTATCAGCATGTGAATAGCAAGGCAGAGCAAAGAGTGCAAATTCGGGAAGCGGAAGTAGGGGATTGGATTGATTGCCGTGTAAATCTGGATTGTGTTTTGTGTGACCTGGACTTTTTGAGAACCCCGTTTGTGGCCTGATCCTGTTTTGCATGAAAACGGTTACAATAACAGGTGATTCGAAAGGATTATAAAAGAACCATGAATGGATCAGAGCTAGGATCGAACTGGGGAGATACCGATATGGAACTTAGCGAGGGGTCTGGAAAAGGACAAGACTCTTGGAGAACAGCAATAAAAGAGCAATGAGTGCAGGAGAGACGGAGAGTGAGAAGGAGGAAAACCAGAGAAATGCCAAAGAGCGAGAAAGCTACATCGCCATTGTGAGATTCAGTGAGGAAGGTGGTGTTGGGAAAATAAACCCAATAAAGTTGACTCGTGTTGAAAGACAACATTGGGGATATTCTTTATGATATTAATCTGTTGGTGGGTATGGTGGTATTGATGAAGTGCAACTTGACAAGGCACTCAAACTGAAGGAAATAGGGAACTTCAAAGTAGGCATGCCAAAGCCTAGCAAAGGATTCAGAGGGATGATCACAAACTTACCACTGAATATGGGAGAACTCAAGAAAAATCTTAGAGGAGGGAAGGTAATGAGTGCTCAGGCATCAACCAGAGATGGTGTGAAAAAGGATAGTGAACCTATACTGACTGAATCTGAAGGAGGAACCTACAGAAAGAGACTTTCAAGATTCAAGATTCAAGAACTTTATTTGTCACATACACATGCAGGATGTGCAGTGAACAACAAGGCCGAATCCCAATTCTCATTTTCACCCCTACGGCTTGTTTTCGAGGCCCCTCGCCCTTCGGCTTGCCCCTCGGAATAGAGTCACAAGGGGTATCTCTCCCTATGAAATGGGACAACCCTTCTAGACCCTGATACGTCATCGATGACGTTTACGTAAACAGACGTAAGTTTGTTATCGGACTTTAGTATGGCAATAATGGTATTATCACAGTGACATTTGCCATTCATCTGATGGAGATAGAAAAGCATGGACGCTCGCGATTCGTTCACAATTTATACGTTTCACGCTACCAATCGATCAAACAAGTCATCAAATAAAAAAGACCACTGCTTCATTACCAGTCCACTTCATGACAGAAGTTAGCGGTGCTGTAGGTAGCAAGCCGTGCTGCTACGTTACCCTGCCAGTCTGCACTGGTATTAGAGGAGCCGTAACAAGTGCAGCAACTTCGCTGCTGGACTTTAGTTATATTTCGGTGTCATATGCCATCAAAGGGCGGAAATGCGACATGGAAATATGTCAAAATGCAGCACTGTCATGCACAAATCAACTAAAAACAATGTTGTAACCTTAACTAGCGAGGTAGAGACATCGGCATACTAGCGATTTTTTGTTATGCTTGTTATAAAGAAAAGGTCTATAATACATTGAAACGACATTAAACTAAGATAATACCACGGTTAGAATATTTTTAAAATCTTGATTAACGAAGAAAATACTACATTTGTGGTTCACTTTGGATGGTAGTGTAGCGTTCACCATGATCTTCCAGTTCGCAGGTCATTCTGGGAGATTTCTCCTAGCCCTCGGTTTGTAGTGTGCCCCTGAAAAATCTCCGTTTGGAGGGCCATGTAGCCCTAGCACTTCGCCCTACCCCTCGATCCCAACAAGAATTGGGACACCCCTACCCCTACACGTGAACACGCAAAACGGAGGGGAAGGGCTAAGGGGTGAATTGGGATTCGGCCCAACAGTCACATTTGAAGGGCCAGGAGTAGTGTGGGAGGGGGTACTACTTTCATCAGACAAGGTATACCATAGTATTAGGCAAAGAAGAAGATCAGGAGTATGCAGTAGTAGAAACATGGATGAGAGAGGGAGAATGGTGGTAATGAACTACTATAATCCATGTAGAAGATTGGATCTAGATAGTCTGTTGAGAATCGAGTGGTGTGGTACTCACAGTACTCTGGGGAGGAACACCAACAGATGATATGGATTTGGTGTGTTTGAATGATGGCAAAGGGATTAGGCTAATTGGGGAAATGAATCTGTATTGGATATTACATTAGCAGCTAGTACTCTGAGAAGTATGTTCACATACTACAGTTGGTAGTGATCATTATCCAGTAGTGTGCTCATTTGGATTGAGGACAGACATGGCACCAGGGGGAGGGGTTGGTTGGTAAGTGGGTTTTTGGAAAGGCAGATTAGAGGAAGGTTCAGGAAGCAAGTGAGATGAGTAAAACTGTGGTGCTATTAGAGGGTGTATGGATAGTGTTCATCACAAGCTGAGTTCAGTAATCACTATGGCTGCATCAAAATCAGTTCCCAAGAGCACTGGAAGAATGAGGAGGAAAGCTACGCCATGTTGGACAGAGGAATGCAGTGAGGCAGTGATGAGCAGGAACAGAGCTTTAAGTTCATAAAAAGGTCTCATCATTTCCAGGATTTGATCCATTTCAAAAAAGCACCGGCACTGGTAAGTAGAACAATATGGCAAAGAGAAATAGTTGGCGTAGGTTTTATAATGATATTGGGAGAACACCTGTAGCTGAAGTCTGGGTGGGAATAGGAGGGAATGGGACTATCTGAGGAGGCTATAGCAATAACTAATAAGGATAAAGCAGAAATGACTGCAAAGGCATTTGTTCAGATACACAATCAACATATCAGAGGAAGGGAAAAGAGAAAACAGTGAGAGAGAAGAGAGAAGTTACGGATCATCCGCTGAATGCTTTACTCCAGATGAGATAGACGGTCTTGACTGCAACACTGTCGTACTATAGAGAAGTGCTGTGGAAATAAATGATAAAATCAGATCTAAGGACTGAGGAAGAAAGGGATTGTTCTTCTCTTTTCAAGATGACAGCAAATGACAGAGCGAGTCGAGGAGGAAGACGGGGTAATGTGAGGTTCATCTTCCACATGGATCCATACATCCACTGTCGTCCTTATCAGTGAGACCAGCTGAAAGAGCTACTCAAGTGGCCATCATGTGCCAATCACTGCCACTGTTGCCCCTCATTCTCTTGCTGGGAGGAAGTGAGAATACAGTTTGACCAAACAGAGAAAGAGAAGAGGCTCGGTTCAAAACTGTTTCACAGAAACCTTGAGGACAACAAGTACAGATTGTGTACAGTCCCACGATGCATTGGGACTGATGACATACTGTAATCAATGATCGGTTTATGATGTTAGCTCTGTGGCGCTAGCCTTGATCAGCTGCCTCCATCTCTTATACAGAGAAAACTAATATTAGCAACTGAACCGCTAGCAGACATAGTTTATAGCGTATTACATATATAGATATAAGCACTTTCTTATAAAATGCCAGAATATGTGTTGTCTTATCCTAAAAGCTTAACTATATGCCACTGTAGGGCAGCAGTCCATGTGAACTAAGAGATGAAGAAACCAGAAGTAGCCGTTGTCTGACATGATTGAAATTCAAATCACAGCTGAAATTGTATTTTTTTTATTAATTAAAAACGGCTCAATAAATTGTACCAAATTATTTTTTACCACATCCTAACAACGTTTTGTAGTGCCCAGATATAGTGCAACAGGTTCAGTGGTTGCAAGTGAATGACTGTAACCACGTTAGCATCATAGCATCTCCCATATCTATCATTGCATGCTGCCAGGTTTTACTGTACTTGCTCTCAGCAACGCCCTGCATCACATGTTCACACCCACACACAACCACAGTCTTCTACTACTGGACTACCACTCCTACCAGATGTCCCAACCGGTCCAATAATACCTCCCATATCAAGACTAACAGACATTGAGGTTTAAAGCAGCTTCCATGCAACCTTTTGGAGTGGCGATGGAGGAATTATGAGGCTGATCAAGGGGATCATCTGAACAGTGTGCAACAAATAAAACCCTGTCTACCTGACCTTTGTCACAGCAGGCAGCAGAACAGAGAGGAATTAAATCCCCAATTCCTCAGTCAAGGATCACAGAGACAATATAGCATCTTGTTCATCAGATACAGGACAAAATATTCAAACCTGACATTTAAATCGCAATATTTTACACTTGAGGAGTGTCCAGATCCTTTGGTACAGCAATGATACATGGAGTACCACATGACCAATCAGGAGAGGATAGTTGAGCATGACCGAGATGTCATCCAATTTCACTGGTTGGAAATTGCACTGGTGTGTGTCTCGATGAGATTCTGCTGTTTCTATGGCTTGTTCAAAGCGGTGTTGTCATTACCGAGGGACACGCAGGCCACAATAGGATCCCTCCCATGTTTTGGCAGAAGCGAATTGTGCTTGTTTCCAAGAGTTGGCATGAGATGAATTCAATCCACTTGGTTTGAGAACTGTTGACACGGCTGGGGCTGGGGTTGAGTATGTTTTTGTGTGCGGCAGTCCCACGCCTTGTATTTTTCAGACAGTTTGAATCATAATCTGACAATGGTTTATTTTCATTGACTTTCCTGTAGATGCAATGGGCTGTCAGACGTATAAAGCTCTACGTCTAGCCTATCTGTTCCAATTGTCAGCTGCTCCACTGCAAAAATCTCCATCTAAAATCTTATTTTTCTTCAAATAAGTGAATGTCCCAATGGGGCTGAGGTGATGTCCCTTGTTTCAATACAACTGAGCTTGTTTCAAGTAAAGTGATCCATGTTATATCACTTGTTCCTAGAAAATTCTTGAAATAAGCTGAATTGTATTAAAACAGGTATAATCATCTCATATAGCGTTGGCAGATGTCACTTATTTTGAGAAAGAAATAGGACTTGAAAACTCAATACACAATTAAATTACTTAAAATGGAATCAGACCAAATATATCTGATGATATTAAATTAGCTTTCAGCCTCGATAATGTACGTTCTCTAAAGCCCATCATTTAGTTTCTGTATCTCATTCTATTCAGTTTAAGTAGGATTATAGAAGTATAAGTACTGCTTATCACCTCCTGCGAGGCCCAGTCATCCATGTGCCGTGTTGTATCAGTAGGGGAACTTGAAGCTGACCTTACCAAGACAGATTCCTGTTCATTTACTGTACTTGAATCTGATTCTGATTATTCCACTGAGTGTTAAAGTTAACGGCATTATTAAGTCATAGTACAAATAATCTCTTAATATATTGGGAACTTAGTTTGAGTTGTTAACTGAGTTGGTAAAACTCTTCAGCTTTATCACTTAATTTCCTCCTATCACTCGTTGTATCTGAAATCATATTCCATTTCATTATTTCTATATACCTTTATTATACTAAGTGATTAAAGTGATTCTGATATTTTACTTACTACTTAAGTAACTATATATATACTCTAGTATCTATACTGTACTAAAGATATTTCTATAGAATAAACAATTGATAAATTTAAATCGATAAATTTGGTTTCATTTCTGAATCATTTTTGGCCACCCTCTACTACTACTTTTATCAAATACTGAAATAGTCATCTTTTAATTCATGGATTGCTCCATTGAGTACGATTAGGTTTCCCCTCATACTGTAGAGGTTTGGCTTTATCGCTATATCCACCATATCCACCATCAACTAACCTGAAGCCTACTCTCATGAAATCGCTGTGGCATGAAAGTGAAAAACATCACAGGTCACCACTATAATTACGTGTCATCTTAAGACCTTTGCTTCCTGCATGCTTGAACTAGTGACCCTTGAATGAGGACATATTTCCACAATGAACCATGAATGTTCCACTATGTGGATGAAGCCCTTCTTTTGCATCCATCCCTTCCTTCTTCTCTCCCTGTCAAGACTGGAACCGTCACTTCAGTAATGCCGTTCCAGCCATCGCAGCAACCGTATTACGTGTTGCCTCTGGGCGATAATAAAATGTGTATTGGTTCCTCGCTGGTGATTCAGCAAAGCAGCATCGTTCAGCGAGACAATCAAACTCTGATTAAGGCAAAAAGTAGATTTATCAGCCAGCAGCCTCCCCCGTAACCGACCGCTGAACGGCGTGTACAAAGATGCTTGTTGAAGACATTGATATAACATCAAAACAGGTGGTATAGAATTGGACTACGCACGACTGGCCTGCAGAGGTTATGTAAAAATCAATTCATAAATATCTCATGCCAGCTTGTACACAGCGGAGAAACTTCTTTTTTGTGGTGAACTTGGGGGGTGTGAAGTCTGTAGATGTGAGAACCAAAAGAAGAGGACAGGGCAGAGGCTTTATTTATAATAAATCTGGATAAATTAAACATGTCAACCCGCTCCAGTACAGCTAGTGTACTATGAAATGCAGATGCGAGACCTTTAGCCTTGATGCATGGTACAGTGGTAACCAGAGCCCGCCCGCATTTTGCATTTGTCCTTCATGTGTTCGTACTGCTGGCGATTATTTCCTGAAGGTTACACAGGAAAACCAACCTTAGTATAACACAAACCTCTAGTGTCTCTCCATCAACCAGTCACCAGACCATTCCTGTTAACTTTTAACTAACCTTTCAACTTTTGACCCGTTGGTAAAAAGGGGAGAGAAACTCGATATCGGTGACAGTTTGTCTTGGGGGATGGAGCCAAACTGCAGCGTCAGCCCAGCAGTGATGCGGTGAGGGACGTCTAGAAGTGCTGCTGTACATCTCCAGGCTTCCTAGTTTCATATTACACCCATATTGTACCTGTGCTTTAATGCACGAGGAAAAGGTTACGCTGCCATCCTGGTGTCGCACTGGAGCATTTCATATGGAAATGAAGAATAGAAGCAGGCATGAAAAGAATAGAATTACTCTCTCCATCTATCTCTCCCTCCTCTCTCCCCTCTCTCCCCTCTGATGGCTCTTTTAGAGGCAGAGACAAAACCTAGACACTCCCAGGAGGCAGCAGGTCTGCCATTTGAAGACAGAGAGATGCATCATGGGTAGTCGTCTAAACACTGTGCAAGCCAGAGCCTGGGCTGATGTGGCTGGTGTGCCGATGCCGTACATGATGTATCGCGACGCCGTAACATCACAAATAATTATCATCTCTGGGAAATGATCCCCTCCAACATTATAACATGATTGCGGGACGGTAGCGCCGGCGTCGGTGAACTTCAGAGCGCCGCACGGCGAAAGTTAATGAGTGTTTGTGTGTCTCCTGTCTGATTCTGGTTGCTGACCTGAGCTTAAATCACCGGCGCCCACAAAGCAATCAGGAGACTGGATAATTGTAATCACTGTCACAATACTCATGTAATTATGTTGAAGAGTGACATATAATTTCTCCTCCACATGGAAAATGACTAGCTCAGGAATGATCCACCCTAAAACACTTTAAGTCTGTTGTAAAAAAAACAGCTATTGACGATGTGTCTTGTGTTTCTGGGTCCAGTTTGTTGTTTGCCGTTGTGTTTTTCATATTCCCGTGAGTAAACAAACGTAGCCGGCGTGGCGTCGCGTGGAGATATTTCCAGCACTGCTACAACCGGTCTAATAAGAGAAACATTTTCAAGAAACGATCAACGGTAACGTCAGGTCACGCAGACTCAAAGAGCAAGAAGATCATAGAAGAGGAAGAATTCCTCCACCGTCAGCAGCAGTATCATATATGTATTATATCCGAGGCATCGATTTCCAAAAGGTAATAAAGGTTATATTTCTATTTTGTTTTCTATCCAGTCTGTAAAGGTGTTGTCGTTTAAAAGTGCTGCATGCAGCATTTTAACATCACCATCACTAGAAGCCTGTCAGCCTCTACCAGCCTCTCTACTGTGTGCATTGTGTCGCTGTCGGGTCGGATTTGATGGAAAATCTGCTGTATTGCTTTACGACACAAAAGAGCAACAGGGTGGTGTTCTTGAGTTTCTCGCAATAGCAGATGATGGAGGGAGTGAAAAGTGTTTTTAATTTTGAGAAGCACCACCGGTGAGAGATAGAGGCTACCGATCATCTCCACCATGCTGTCATCTGTTTACAGTAATTATATCAAGTTATCAATTCATTTGACAATATATTTGTAAGGAAATGACTGGTGTCTGTGTCTCATGGGTGTGTCTCTCCCCTCTCCACATGAGCTGCACTGGGCAAGGCTGATGCCCATCAAGCTGAGTGTGGGTGTCGGCTGGCCAATGGGGAGCCTCCAGGTTCCAGGCCCCGGGGTTTTAAAAGGGGAAAGATACAGAGACGAGGTGTGTTTTGTTTGCCGGCCGGTCAGACAAGAAATTGTACAGCAAACGCGAGTTGGAGCGAGGCAGAGGGACAACCGACGATGTGGTATAGTCACATGATTGTGTGTAGAGATATTGTATAAGATTTCCCGTAGAGCCGTGATTCTATGCACAGCGTTATTGCCGTCGCTGCCCAGCTCGCGTTCCCTCCTGGTTTTAACACTGTTTGTTAACGGGTTTTTATCTGGATATGTTTTTATCTTTACTTGTATCGGGTAACTGTGCAGACAGCAGGTTTTAATTAATGCATGATTTACCGGAGAGCTCTGGTCAGGGGACCGATTTATAGTTTTACTCCATCAGTTTTAAGTTTGTGTTGTGTATGTTTTTACCAGTGTGTATTTGATGGTGTTTTATTTCCACTGCATGCTGCTTACTGTTTGTTTTTAGTTATTGTCGAGTTGTTCTTAAGACCAGAGCTCCCTAGTTGTTATCTAAACTTGGCTCCATTCACGCTGTGTTTTAATAAATCAGTTACCTGGAATCTGTATCTTGTGTCTGTCCAGCAAAGTCAACATAATTCCACTTCAGTACAGAACTTATGTGGGTCCTTCTCCAGCATAATAGTAGTTACTATTATCTTACATATTGATGGTTTAAAATGCTAGCTAGTGCTAACTGAACTAACAGGAACAACCATTGTATGAGAGCAGGGGCCAGATGTAACAGGAAACATGCATACGCTCAGATGTATAAAACCACGTACGTCTGTTCCCACGTGTTTTTTCCTCATACTTCTCAATCATCCTGAAATTGTGCGCACGTGCACGAGCCTTCTGACCACGCCCACAATTTACTATAAATGGCTTCCAACACCCCCAACGGCCTGGGTTGCATATAAAGGGCCAGCATTTAGTTTAGTTTGGAGGAGAAACGGCGGAAGCATTTAAGAAGCAATAGAAGAAGAAGAAGAAACGCAATTTTACCGACTGTGAACTTGAAATAATGGTTGATCAAAATGACAGAAGAAAATGTCTATTATTTGGAAGCCTAAGCTCTGGCATTATCAACCAAATGAAACAAGTGGAATGGCAGAAAGTAACCGAAACCATCTCCCTTTTAAAAGCCCAATGCAACGCTCTACCACAGAGCGCACGGCTGGTCACCACATTACAGCGTCTGTTGTGGCTCTGGGGGTTTGTAAATGACCTAAGTAACCATGGCTTCAATGCATACCCATTGTCACCTGAGGGTATCAAATATTATATACATAAACAATATTATATACATATATTACATTTGGGAAACCAGACATCGCTGCAAATTGCATTTTGATGTTGGCCTGTTCAGCTGCTGTGCGGGAACCTGATGTATCTATTACTCAAAGAAATGATGCCACCCCACACCATGGGCATGACCCGGCTCAGGGCAGCTCAGGATATCCCTGATCTGTCCGCAAGCTCCCGCTGAAACGTCCCCGTCGCTAAAAACCCAATTGTTGTCAAAACCTGTAGATGGACGGGGATGGCAGGGTTTCTCCCAGAGTGCCGTTCCAACACAGGGCCCAGTTCAGCACACAATTCCAAGAGAACAGCTCTTGGAAATCCAAAGCGGCGCATTAGCCGTCATCATCATGGGCCAGAAAACCAGTACGGTCTCTGAAGACTCGTTCTCGCCTAAATTGCACAATAGCAATATCTTCCAGCAACGCCAAAGCAGCCATTGTATCATTTGGCACAGCCATTACGCACGGCTACAGCCTTTATATAGTGTAGGTTATTCTTACTCCCCAATAATACAGAATAATAATCTTTATTTCTATAAAGATCATGTATTTATTTTATTTATATAAAGATCATTATCATTATAATTATTATAATGCATAGTGACAAACATATTTACTCAAGAACGAAATGAAGGCTTGTCAAAAAAGGTTGTTAACCACTCACGCATCACTATGTAATCATAGTGAAGGTTTTTTTTAAACTATAGATTACATCCTAACACAATGTAGTGACAGAAAAAAGATCTAAATAAAACGTCACCCAAATTCACACTTTTATTATCCTTTTTTGGATAAAAACTCAAAAAAATGTGTATGGTACGCATGGTGTGAAGGATACGTACCGGTATGCACATTCTCACCGCCCGTGGATTTTTATTCGGAACCTGCGTGGAAAGTGACGTAAGTACACTTTTCGTGCGTACGCATGGTTTATACATATGGCCCCAGGTGTCCGTTTTTTCTGGTGGTAGAACAAGACCCTTCATTTCATCCTGATTCAGTGAAAATGTAAAGTCCATCCTCTCTTTGCAGCCGTGGAAATTGAGTTTTGACTTTCATCCCGTGCTGGTAGCAGAGCTTCATTTCCAGGTATGAACGCCGGGCTGGACACCGCCGAGGCTGCAGGGCGCCGACTCCTGCTCCGACACGTTTGAACACGGAGCGCCGCTCGAGGACAAACACCAGCTATAAAAAGCTCTCCAACCTCACCTGACTCCCAGCTCCGCTACGTCCACTGCATCTGGGGAAGCTTAGAAGAATACCCACAGATTGCTATAAGCCTTGAGTGGGTCTCTGTGTGTACTATAGCTGTGCACACACTGCCACGTCTGTGTGTTTGTGGTGTATATGTGTGTGTGTGTGTGTGTGTGTGGGAAGTTGTTATGAAGTGCAGTGGAGCAGAGAGGCCTTATCTAGCCTCAAGGTGTGAGTTATCATAAGGCCTGGCAGCTACGGAGGAGAAAATGACTAGAAGTACCTGGACTGAACGGTCGATATTAGAGAAAGCAAACCGAGTCCAAGGCTGACACATTGTTAACCGCTGGTACGCTGTATATGACCAACGCACAGCCGCGGAGACAAACAGTGGAAACCGACGGATGTATGGCTTCCACTGAGTCTGAGCTGATAAATACCTTAATAACCAGTATGATGTTACAGATATGAATCTATATTTCCTGACTTTTACGGAGCCCACTCATTTGTCATGCCAAGAAATAAAATAAAGAAGAAAAAAAAAGTTTGATAACAATCTGAAGTTCAGGAATAGCAGAACGGTGCTGCAGCAGTAATTAAATCCAAGATTGTTTTGAAAAGTACCGGGAGATGTGAGTCACGGTCCTTTAATAAGAGAGCACATGAACTCCAGCGAGGAAGAAAAGGAGACTTACAACATAATTATATTTTGTAATTAGGAAAGGGCTTGTGGATGTGTTGGACGCTGCCGGTATTAAACGCTGGGCCGACGGGTATTTTTAGTAAAGTCACATAAACTTTAGATGTAATTTGAAATTGGATGAGGATTCTACCAGAGTGTATGAGGCCCGTTTAAGAGGTGGTCATGGGACGGTTTAAAATGTTAACCAGATAGGAGGTGGCACATGTTCCAACACTCCCAAGTTGCCTCCTCACTTTTCTCGTTACCTTTCCTTTTACAGGGAAACACAACTTAACAGAAAGCAGCTCGGTATTCATGGGCGCCATCACTTGGGGGGGTAGCGGCACGTCATCAGTTCCTCTCTTCAGAAAGCTTATAAAGAAGGAGGGAGAGGAGAGAGGAGGCCACCGGTGGTTTGGAACGTGTCCCAGTCAAGATTTGATCTTGCAGGCGGGCTGGCATGGAGAATACCATTTCTGGCAGCATCCACTTAATGCTGCCAATCTCTAGTGCCCGGCTCTTAGATGGGCATGTCTATTATAAAGCCAGTTGGCCATTGATTTTACCACACAGTGAAGGATTGTGGGTGTTTACCCATTTGATTGGACAGCAGATAGTGACCCCCCTTATCTTTCACTTCCTCCGCCATGCAGATAAGCCTGGCAGGATGGAGGGAAGGAAGGAAGGAGGAATGGAGTAAGGAGGCTAAGTATAGGTCTGCCGAGTACAGATGAGGAGGAGTCGAAGTGGGAGGAGGAAGGGAGTGGGAGGAGGGTAGAGGCAGTCGATACTCAGACGAACGCTACTTCAAAGCGCTCCGTGCTGCAGACCCGATCGATATATAGATATGTCAAGTTAAGTTGTACACACACAGAATGAGAGGCAGCGACAGCAGTGAGGGGAATTGAGAGGTTCACGAGGCCGGCACAAAAAAAAACCAGGAACCGCTACAGCAGCTCTTTCCATTTTCAACCAGCACTGACAGTGGCCGGTGGAATATTGAGATGCCATTCACAGGAACGACAACCCGGAGTGATGAAACGTACAGGCTTACAAGGTCACTGCTTGAAAGCCCCGAGATTGTAAGCACCGATACTTCGAAAACCGTTCAATCAACTGTGCTGCACCCTGCGCCGACCAGGGAAACCCAGAGGGATATGCATCCTTTTGTAATCCCTCAGTGTGATTGAAAAAGGAGATCTCTGCAGGAGGTTAGCAACTCAGAATGTATGGAAACACCGCCTTCACGCCACATCAATAGGAAGTGAACAATACACTGCCTTGGCAAAGATAAGGAAGGCTGCGAGGAACAAAGAGCCTTTAGATCAATAGTGTGGCACAAATCGTCAGTATGACCTTGTACGCAAGGCTGCATGCAGAAACCATCCAAGAAGATGTACAGGGTGAATGTTTTCACGGAGGAGGACGCCATGACGCCGTCGTCAGGTCTCCTCCTCCTCATACATGCAAACAGGAAAGCACTGACTTTTAGCTTTCTGAGAAAATGTCACAATACATAACCATGGAGTTTATAAGGCTCTTCTGACATTTTGGTCCACACATGATTTATTCATAAAATAATTAAGGTCATGTCCATTAGCATTAGCGGTGGAAACCGGAAGGTTTGGTGGAACAGGTGACGACAGGGGGGCGGGGGGGGGGGGGGGGTCCCTGAGAAGGAAGATCACTTTGGGTTGTTTTGCCCTTTACAAGTGTGTCGCATTTATATTTATTCTCATTTCCTTTACTTAGATGATCATGAAAGAGTTGAGAAATAAGCGAAGGTGGCAACACTTCATCAAGTCTGGGAAATGTACTTTATGATACCTGCATTTGTCTAGGAATATCTGATACACACAAAATGCAACGTGAGTCTGAAATCAAATAAATATCAACATGGTAAATATCTCTTCAAACAGCTCTTGGGTGGGAGGAGCCTAGAGGTTAGAGGAAACTGTTTGCAGCCATACGTTGTCTGGTCTGATCAGGGAAAGTGAATGAAAAACGTTTTTCTCTCCCCTGACGACTTACAGCCGAGGTGCCCATGAGCAAACCTCGATCGCTGCAGTGAAGCTGCTGAGTGGCTGAGAAGTAGATGACTGTGGTGCTGGGCAGCTCCCAGGTATGAATCAGTGAAAGAGACTGAGTGTGAATCAGGGAGCGTGCCTGCTTAGTCAACCTTAATAAATAAAGGTTAAGAAATGTAAATGGAACCCATATTTCTATCTCTCTCTATGGGATGTGGAATTCTTAGCATTCAAAACCTTTGAACGCAAATTGTTTTTTTTTTCTTTTCGCCGAGCTGACGGATGTAACTCTTAAGCGAAACCGAACCAAGCAGCCAAACATTTCCAGTCTGCTGAACATGTCGGGGGACGCCGAGGGGAAATGGAGATGTCACCCCTTCATGAGATACCCGCTGACATTTTCCACATCTACACTCTCAGAAGCTCCCTGACAATAGCCCTCGTCCCTGTGGTACCACCCCCCGCCGCTCCCATCACAATCACACACTCGTGCATCCCCATCTGACCCATAAGCATCTGAACACCACCCCCACCACCACCACCCCACCGCTCAGCTGCAGTATTGACTGCTCCTACGTCGTCTGAGTGCTTGGCTCTGCCGTGGACGGTGGGAGAGCTGAGGCACCTCTCCGCTGTCGTGGACACAATTTGAGATGACAGGTTAAGTGGCTTACCTTACCCCCTGGGCCCGCTAATACGAGAAGGCAGGACCTGCAGACATCTTGGATGGGTCTCTTCATGTGGGGTGAGGGGGGGGAATGAGGCTGGGGTGAGGAGTGGTGAAATGGGGGAAGGGGAAGGTTAGAGGTGAGGAGTAGACAGGGGAGTTAAAGTGGGTTAGGGATCGGGCAGGAAGGGAGTGGGAAGAGTTATTAAAGCTTTAATGTTCCACCAGTCTGTAATTGGATTTTCAATGGTGTTGATGCTGTGTGTGAGTCATATGGGCGTGGCCAGTGGTGAGCTGGGTTGTGCAACAACAACAATGGCGGAAAGCATCAGAAAGGCATGTTCAAAAACACGGTGAACATCGGCGTTGCTTTTTCCTTCGACGTCTGCTGGTGGCTCCCAGACGCCCTTTAAACCCGTCACTCATCAAGATGAGCAGACATCAAGATGAGTGACAAGTGTCGGGGCGGGACCTTGACCAACAAAGAGGGAGGAGGGCGGGACTAGCAAGCACTTTGTTGCCTCAAGGTGAAAGGTTTGGGTGTTGTAGCTTTAAAGCGGTGCGATGGGGGAGGAGAGTGAGAGAGGCGTTTTGAGAGGATGAATCACTGCTGGAATGGAGGGATGCTCATCTGAAGAGGTTTCCATGTTAGAGAGGAAGTAAAGGTGAGGGTGCAGCAGAAGCCGAAGAGATGTTGACACAGGTTGTCAGGACGCCCGATCGATTTCACACCTGGGTGGACGTGTTCCCCTCGCAAGCAAACTACACTGACCCACATTGGTGATATCATGCCCTGTCCACTCTGACGGTCAGACTGATCTGAGGTCTGAACTGCTGCAGTCCAACGGTGGAAAGGAATCTAATCTATTCTGAGTAACCAAAGGAACCATGTTACCAATGTGAGTCTGCACTTACTGAGAGCATTAAGTATTCTAGTAAGTATTTACTCTTACTTTCACTTAAGTAAGTCTTTATTTTACAGAATACAATGATAATACTTTATTGATCCCTGGGGAGAAAGTCTGGAAATATATGACATTTACAGCTGGACTTCACCTCCCAAAATCCCAGTGATTTTTACAGAAAGGATTAATTAAGAGCATTTTCAAGATTCTCTTCTGCTGTTAATTATTGTTGTCATGGTACCAGAATTTTGAAATGTTAATCAATACATTGTTTAATATCTACAAATGCAATACTACTACTATTGACGATGACGATGAAATAGAAATCCAGCTTGCAGAATACATTTGTTGACTGATTGATCATTTCGAAAACTCAATATTGAATTCAATTTTTCCCAACAGTATTGAAGCAGTATCATGAGTTAGTTATCGTGACAACACTACTGACAAGTGAGCAGTTTTCTAGGCAAATACTTGATTCAAATGTAACTGCAGCAGCTTCGGTAAAAGATCAGTACTCCTCCCCGCTCTGCTGCAGCGCTCTCGCTCATCACCGCCATCTCCCTCCTCCCCATATAGTCCTGACATATGGCTTGACTCCACAAACCGAAGCGGGACCTCCTCGATGGCCTCCGATGCACCTCGGAGCTCTTTGCTTGTGCTAGCGCTCCGCCGCGGGCCGAACTCGAAAAGCAAACACACACACATGAAGCATTTGTCTGCAGCCCCTCCTGGACCGTGTGACAGGCGGCGGCGGCGGCGGCGGGGAGATTCCATCAACCTGACAGGCCAGCTTCTTGCAGGAGAAGAGTTAATTGCTGTGGGACCGGAGCAGCCTTCAACATCCATCAACAAAACTCCCTCCAGCTCCACGAGGTTGGAGTTTGGGTGAGGCGTGAATGGGGGAAGTGTGGGTGGGGGTATTAGGCGAGGCTACGGAGGGCAGAGAGATGTGGGAAACGTCTGATTCCCTTTGACGTCTTGGCCAAATAACCTTCAAAACAAACCGCTGCTGCTGAGCCGCTGTCCATTGTGCACGAGTTAGGATTTCAGCCTGACTCATTGTTCAGCCAGACGGTCGTTACGCACAATTACAGTTCAACCACCACGATGACATCTCGGAAAGTTACAGTGTGGTGGATTCTGGGTAGAAATGTGAGCAGAGGAAAAACATTTGTCAGTGTGTCAATTTGTGTTTAGCAATTTAACAGACGTGAATAGTTTCTATCCATTCTTCTTTCCATTGTTTTCTCCCTACTGGTCCTGTCTGCCTCTCCACTCCGGCCTGCTTTCTCCTGACTACGTTTCTGCCTGCTGGTTCTGGTACCTTAGCCCTGTTGCCTGTTCAGTATTGACCTGGACTGTCTTGACTACGTTTTGGATCTCACACTAATAAATTGGTGTTGAACTTTGACTATGTGTCTGGTCTTCTCTGTGTGAGCCCCAACCTGTTTGCCTGACACCGTAAACCTAGAGACAACTGAAACATGGACTGTAAATATTTGTTAAATGTCTTTTCTGTTATTATGTCATATGGGAATTCTGTAAATCATCGGTAAGAAGGGCCTTAATCTCCCAAGAGATTTTTCATCCAGAGCAGTTTACAGTGACTGAGCAGGTTGGGGTTCAATGTGCTGTTCGATGTCTTTTAGCGATTTAACTTTTGGTTACAGAATCCAACTATTTGAGGGTTTGGATCCCTGAATTTAATAAAACCGTCATTCCTCTTATGTATAAAACACTCACTGGTTACCGGCAGGTCGTAGTCAGATTCTAGGACTTTACACTTGATAAGTCAACTGTGATACAGATCCACGCTTCAACGTTGGAGAATGACCTTCTGACATGTATTCAGATCCAGTGGGGATCAGTTGAAGGGATAAACGCTCAATCTTGTGGAAACTTCCAGCATTTACACTGCAGATAACAAACAGGAGGTAATTCACAGTTTCCTTGAACTTCCCTCCAGATTCAGGATGGTCTCTCGAGCCAGTAGAGCCAGTAGAGTCAACATGCACTTCATCATGGAGTTGGTCTGATGAAGGCAACTGAGCTCAAAACGTGACATGTAATGCAACTTAATAGACCTTGGCAGCAGATAGGAGGATTCAATGGATGGACAATTTGGCTTTTAACCCTCCACTTACCGGAGGCTCTTTCTAACCACCCTATCACCCTGAACCAGACTTGTTGGCTGAGTTTAATCTTGAACTCACCAGAAGCAAAGATCAAAAACATCCATTCAAATCAGGACAGACGAGATGCTTCAATACAACCAGCCTCTATAAATATAAGCATCTCCTACACGTCAAATCAAGTAGGAAAAGTTTTCACGAGGAAGTAATGAAACATTCAGACGTGGTTGACAAACTATGGAGGACTTGCAATATTCACCAACAAGGACCCACTGGTAACACCACTCCATACAACACAGAGCCATCTCAAAAGGATGAAGAGGAGCAGGACGAGGGGAACAGGCTGTCTTGTGACTTCAGAAGGAACAGGAGGAGTAGGAGGTGGTGGAGCAGGGAGAGAGTTGCCAACGAGAGAGAGTGAGAGAGTGAGAGGGAAGAAATACGAGTTTGTGTGTGTGAAAGAGAGAAAGCGTGAGAGAGAGAGAGAGAGTAAGAGAGACAAAGTAAAGTAGGACGAGAGAGAGAAAGACGGCCTTTCCACTTGGCATCAACATGCATCCTGGCTGATTGTAAAAACACATCTAATCCAGCGGTAAATGCACCTTAGATGCATTCAAGATCCCATAATCCAGACCGCCTCGGAGGTGGTCAAAGACGCATTAGGCCTTATTAACAAAGTGTAAAGGTAATGCATCTCCAAACCACGTACTTTAACGGAAACCTTCACACACAGCAACCAGGACACACTGGTGCAGGAAGTTCAGACCGTCAGCCGTGCAATCGGTGACGAGTTTGGGCAATCAAAGTATACAGAATAAACACAATAAGGACACTTGGGTGGACCAGACCTGGTGAGGGGCGTCAGCAGCAGCTCGGTCACGAGGGACCACAAGGACGCCAACACTGCCCTACTCCCATACACACCCATGCACTCAGATGGACTCATTCATGTCCTCTCACTCACACAGAGGGACATGATCAGACCAGACCAAAGACTGAGCCACTTCCTATATGCACAAAGCTACATCTGGCCAAATGATAGAGAATAAATAGGTTTTTAACCGTGGTGAGAAAAGGCTCTGTTACCTGCAGTCTTCCTTCTGACTGCTGTTAGACAGGTAGCCAGCGTCCTGAGATCGGAGGGTGCAAGGTGATAAGTACGACGTTATGTGGTCGGATTTTCTGGTTTTCAGGACGTTGCAATAATCAAAGCACTTCACTGGTATGAATCAACAACCCTCTCAACCCCTGCAGTTATATTATGGTCATTTTGTGCTATGGGGCAGTAAAAGTCTTACTTATTGTCCCTTTAAATGGAAACAAACTATCGAACCAGGAAGTACATGAAAAGCAAAGCGGTGGCAGGCAGCTCAGATAGTCGCCTCCTTGTCAGGATACTTGAGTATGGTGGTATTTCCATGACAAAACATGAGAGAATAAGTGACAACTTGCACATGAGACAGAGGATTGCCCACGCAGGGAAACAGCCCCGAAGTGCTCGCGGGCTCGAGAGGAACTTCGTCTTCGTGAGCAATACTGCAGCTTGGGATACACACTTGAGCGAACACACAACCTGCAAGAGCGAGCAAAGTACATTCCCCACACATACTTTGTCAGTGTGATCGCCAAGCTTTTATTTCTGTGCTCAAATTTAATTCAGTTTTGGCTTTATTGTGTCCATAAATTTCAGATTTCAATGCGTACACCAGAGACACATTTTAATGGCAGGTGTAAATCTAGCTGCATCACGATCCGGATACGAGACACATGTTGATGCCAGATGTGGGGGAGGGGGGGAGAGAGAGAGAGAGAGAGAGAGAGAGAGAGAGAGAGAGAGAGAGAGAGAGAGAGAGAGAGAGAGAGAGAGAGAGAATGCTTTCTGTCATTGAGGATGGAGCCCACGCACCAGCCTGTGTTCAGCCCCAGCATGTGGCTTGTGCCCATCACCCTCATCCCCCCCCACCTACCCCCCGGCCCCACCACCACCACCACCACCACCCCATCTCCTTCCTGCTGGTACACAAGTAGGTGGCCGGCCATTCTTTTCACTTCACAGCCAGTCAGACAATCACTGCAGTTTACCTCCTTACCCAGAATTCAATGCCACTCACGTCGGCCGGCAACACCCGAAGGGAAAACACCACATTGTTCCGTCTGTACCTGGCCTCACAACAGCCCGTAAGGCAGCGCGGACTATTTTACCTCGGCGGACGTTACAGTGCAAAACTTTCGCTGATGACAACACCACAGCAGGTTGAGGAAGTGTTGAGTTGATACAAAATGCAACGCCACCGATTAAAAACGCAGCAATAAACTGAGACAATACCGAGCCTGTATGAATGTTAATGGGATATCAGTACGCTGTGGAGTATTACTGCATTGTCGTTTATGGTGTGGAGAAATCGCTGTGGCAGACAGATAAGCTCGTTTCAAAACGCTGTACATACATTTCAGAAAAATAATCATTGAAATTCCTCATTCAACATCTCTTGACTATAAAGGATCCAGTGTCATTTTGTTTAAGTTGCCAGCAAACTTTTAAAAAGTAGAATATTTGTTTTGAGCCATCCATCATCTGATAAGACAAGGTGTCACTTTTTTTCAAAGGGTAGATTTCTCATTTTGGAACGTTGTTGTCATGGATACTGACTGATACGGACACAAATTGGCGTCTTGTGTTATCAAGACGAGGAAGTGTCTCCTGTACAGACACCCGTCTCCCCTGCAGACATCCGCCACTGAGTCACAGCTGATCCTGAAGCGGTCAGTGAACCGGCAAAACATCGACTTGCTTACAGCCGCAGTTTCTTTCGCCCGACAATGGCGAGGTGATTTGGACCACACAGCAACCCCCGACAATGACAGAGCTGCGTGTTCTGTTGTCGAGGCAACTCAAAAGCTAGTATGTGGAAAAAAGTCACACGGTGTTGTTCCTACAACGCCGAGCCAATTTGGGCTGCCAACTTCAACAGTAATAGCGATGAAAGGGCTCTCACACTCAATAAGGATGAAGCTCTGCTGCTGCTTTCAAGTGATTCAGCGCCCATGAAGCAGAACAAAGCGCTGAGGTTCCATCATATCGCCTGTAAGTGGATGTTCTGGTAACACAACGTTAAAGTTGATATCGTTCAGTTGCATTATAAGTGGTACACCACATCCTCTTTTTAATGTAGCCTCCATCTTCGTCTCTCAGCCTCACTGTGGTGTTCTTCACTGTGGTGTTCCTCACTGTGGTGTTCTTCACTGTGGTGTTCTTCACTGTGGTGTTCCTCACTGTGGTGTTCTTCACTGTGGTGTTCCTCACTGCTCTTCCCAGAGATCACCTGTCAATCAAACAGTGTGTCCAGTACTGTGACGTCTTTCTCCTTGGATTTCCTGTTGATGGAGTTTGAGTTCCTGTAGGTGGCGCTCTTTTCTCTGTCTGTTCAGCCACGGTGGCTATCGCTGCTCATGCTAACTACCCAGTTCTTCTTCTGTTGATTCCAAATATCCGCTGCCAGAAACGTAAGCTGCATCGCCAGAGGATAAAGAGGATGAGACTTTTTGAGCTGCACTGTGATAGAAAGACTCAAGGTGCCTCCACAGGACTGGGCCCTGAACGCAACATCTGATAGAAAGACTCAAGGTGCCTCCACAGGACTGGGCCCTGAACGCAACATCTGATAGAAAGACTCAAGGTGCCTCCACAGGACCGGACCCTGAACGCAACATCTGTCATTTGGTGCTTTTATCCAAAGTGCCTTGAAGAGCAGAATGCATGCATTTGAGCACGGCTGGCCCCAGTGGGAGTTGAACACATACACTAGTGTTAGTGCCATGCTCCACCGATTGACCGACACAGGGGGTCAAAAGCGTGACGCTAGGTTTCTCATGTATCGGCATTAGTGTGGTGAGCTCGGTGAACCAGCTGCTGCAGTACTCAGACACCTGACGTTGACAGACAAATAAAAACACTCACACAGAAGAAACATGCTCTTCATGAAGAAATGTAATCTGACCGACAGATATTTCATGGACAAGCCACTCTGCCCTCAAGACTATACTATAGACTATACATACACCCCCCCACCCCCCCCCCCCCCCGCTCCTTCCACACACAGCGACAACATTGTGTAGATTCCAATGGAGAAGCCAGCAGAAGATTTGAACTGATATAGACATCAGGCTTTTAGTTTACAGACAGCACTGATTAGATCAAAGTAAAGATGTTCCATTAACGTGAGCGTATTAACATTCCCCTCCTCTCCTTTCCGCCCCCCCCACCCCCAACAGGCCTAAAAATAAAACTGGTTTAATCACTTTTTTTTTACGTTGCAAAGTGATGAGTATGGCTCCTCAGAGGTGATTCCATTAGAAACCTACTCAGGTGGTGGATGTGGCAGAGCCGGTAGGCAGCGTTAAAGGTGTCCCTGGTTGTAATTGAATCAGCCCAGATGTGGAGAGAGAGAGAGAGAGAGAGAGCAGTGATCGATGTGGAGAGAGAGAGCAGTGATCGTGTGGGTTCATCAGATTTTGTTGTTAATTAACGGATTTCTCCCCCCTTATCCAGTCATCTCAGTAATGGAACATATTTTTACTTCAATTACGAAGTTTTGCTGCAAGTCCCCTCAATGAATGCTAATGCCTTTCCAACGGGCGCCGGAAGCACCTCGGTACCCTCCGTCACCCCCCTCCCCCTTCCTTCCCTTCCCCGCTGGAGAGTCAAGATAAGCGACACAGACTCTTCTGTAGCATCCATATCTGGGACCATCGCTGCTCTGCTGATGTAGACACTAAGTAAACTGGTAGCTTTTAGCAGATGTAATCAGAAAGATGTAGCTGACCTGATGGAGGAAGATAGCCGGGGGGCCGCTGGCAGGCTGGACCACACCGCTGGCTCGCTTTCACAACAGTGCTGAATAAAAAACTATTTCCTGTACCACTGCACCTCCCGCCCTCGCTGTCTTTTCTCATTTAGAGTCTCTGTTCTTTCTTTGCATACACAGTAAATATCTCTCTCTCTCTCTTTCTCTTCTCTTCTCTCGTCTCTCCGTCTCATCCCTCTTGCTTTAACTGTCGACATAAATCGTGAAAAAAAGATAGTTGTTGTTCACGGAAGGCCAGGCGTCGGCAAGATTGACAGCTGGCTTCGGTGAGATCAGATATAGGCGTCGAGGCACCGGAGCCGCGGCGAGGCTCTTCCATATCCACTGAGACAGGAAAAAGATTGCCTTGCGGTACACAGCAAATATGCTCGCGGCCAGGTCAGTGGCAATGCTGTTCTTCTTTTTTTTTAACCTTTATTTATTCAGCCAAGGTTGATTGATCACTTGCAGCCAAAAGGTATTAAAGGTCTGGCTGAAGAACAACTAGGTGGTAGTTGTTGAGGAAGGGGTTCTCAGCCGGTTTGCGGATTTGACCTGGAAAGCTTTCAGTCACCAGTCTGCTTCTCTAACCTCTAGGCAAACTCCGCCCATCTCTCACTAATAACAGGTGTAGTGGTAAGAAAAGAGGTGGGTAAAAACAGTGATCAGGGTAAGGTGGACCACGACATACCGTAGTAGGCGAGAGCGGGGTTTTGTTTCGACACAACGTTAATTTACTCCCAATCTCCACATCGACCCCTACTAGCATGTAAAAATAGCATTTTAAAGTTTGTAACAAATCCGAGTGATTCTAACTTTACTTGTTTTTTAGCTCACTTTGTGGTCGAGATCTTTTGCTGGCATCGGCAGCTTTGCTTTTGCTTTTTTACATTTAAGAAATCACCGTATATCCATTTGTCAATGACAGGAATCCAGACACGTCACGCTAGTCAACCTTAGATAGCTAGCTAGCTGGCTAGCAAGCCCCATTCTACGGCTCTGTCGCGAGACTGGCTGCCGCAAGAGACGATGTGATTGGTTACAGATACCGTGAATGCTGATAATGCAGCGCAATTTTGAATATATTACGGCTTGCGCTGGTAAAACAACAGGAAACTAGCAAATTTTAAAGTTGTGTAAACTCAAACGCTATTTCAGAAATGTAGGAACTAAATTTGCTACATTTTCATACGTGGACAACATCATCTTTGCTCTGTATTTCATGACGTGGCTTTATTTTCCGAGGTGCTCAATAGAAAACATTCACCACTCCATTAGATTCCTCTTAATATTCCATGCAAACCTGCCAATTGGTTTGATGGAGAGCCTGTCCGCCAGCGCTAATTGGTCTGTAAACATTTGAGCAGATACTCACAGAGGGTGTGGGTGAACGTTAAAGGTAGCTAGCTGACTCAAACAATGCCCCCCCTTTCCACAGGCCTGGCTCTTTAATGTATTTAATTGTCAGAGTAAAAATGTTAATTGGATTTCATTATGTATAATTTATGTAGTTTCAGCCGAGGGATTCTTTAATACCCAGCTAATTTGACTGGCATCACCGCGACCAGCTGCTGATTGTGTGGGCGCACTCACAGTTGATCTGTCAATTAAGGCGGAGGGATGACAGACAGGTCCTGTTTTTCCACACCTCTCCTGTTTTAAGATCCCTTCAGAGCTGCGTGTCGGCAAACAATGTTATCTAGAGGGAAGTCCATGTAGGCCAGTCTACATTTACATTTTGCTTTTTGCTCTTTTTGCACTTTGCTGTCACTACTCTTACCCAAAGCCACTTACGACGAGGGGTTCAGTTACTCAGCGAACCTTTGAAAGGACTCCTGGGCTTTGCAGGATTTGAACGCCTTTTGTCTTATTGGCGGGTCTCTCTAGGGGTGTGATCACACCAACATAGTATTTGGTTCATTCGGGTTCACACTGCCCAATTACAAGCGAAGCGGGGTTGGAAGCAAAGGTGTCACAAGTAGCTTGTTTATTGGACAGAGTTTTGGTAACCTGTCATCCCTCCAGCGTGGGAGTAAAAACAAATCTGATTCCAGTGTCTGTAACTTTATCTAAGCATGATGGAAACGATGAAACGGTGCATTGAGTTCATTCCCAAGACACTAAATATCTATTTTAGCTAAAAAAAAACGTAATTCAAGCAATCGTTTTGTATGTAATACTTCATGTACATGGTGGATATACAGTGTTATGACATAAAACTCTTCAACTGTGTTTAATGCTAAATCAGGATTATGTTATAAATAGAGACATGTCCTGAAAAACCCAACACATAAAGTCTGAAACATAGATGACACAGACGACAACGCTACCTCCCTTTGATATCATCACATGGTTGGTTAGTTTAGTGTCTTCACATTTCGCACCGTTAATAAAGAGATTTACAGAATCGTGACGTGATTGAGTCTTAGAGTGATTTCAGTCTCCTGCCATCTCAAAGCTCTCGTGAGGTCATGTAATATACAACAACTTACTCCTGTGTTTATTTTGATTAAAAAAGCTTGTAAAGACTGCTGACCTTATCAACTAGCCAAAGGGACGGTGGCAGCACATCTATCAGAGTTTCAAATGATCTAAAAGTCTCTTTCTTTCCCCCCATTCTCGACGAAGAGCTCCGTCACCTCAATCAGCAAGAAGCATTTTTAACAGGAGATAATGGAGAGAGGGTGAAATATGAACGTCTTCAGTTAATTATGAATTTGACTGGATGGTTTCAACTGAGCTAGCCAGCCAGTTCCTATACGTCACAATGTTATTTAGATTAGATTCAACTTTATTGTACAAGTACTGAGACAACGAAATGCAGTTTGGCATCTAACCAGAAGTGCAAATAGCAGTAGCTGCTATCACCGCGGTGCAGAGCTCAGCAAGGTGACAGCTGAGGGGAAGAAGCTGGTCCTGAGCCTGCTGGTCCTGGAACCAAGACACCTGTAGCGCCTCCCAGAGGGGAGGTGGGTAAACAGTCTGTGGCCAGGGTGAGAGGAGTCCTTGACGATGCTGCGTAGACATCGCTTGTGCTGGACCGACTCGATGGCGGGGAGGGAGGTACCGGTGATGCGTTGGGCGGTTTTCACCACCCTCTGGTCTGAAACAGAGCCGATGCCGTACCAGACTGTGATGCAGTTGGTCAGGATGCTCTCGATGGTGCAGCGGTAGAAGTTCTACCATATGGCAATGATACTAATGCGTCTGTAGAAAGTCGTCTGATATTGTATTAAAAGAGGTCAATTGTCTTTACATCCTTTAGTTGGAAGCAAAACAACCTCAACAAACCTCACCTTACAACCAAGGTGCATGGACTAGAAATTCAGCTCTCTGAGGCCGATGGGTCTTCATCAGGGTTACATGACAAAGTGACAATGGATCTTAAATACCTTTCCAAAATGGCCACTTAAGTCAGAATGGCAACACCAGCGTGAGACCTTATGTACCAATAAAGAACATCCATCAGCCTCCAAGTTTTCCTTCTTGGGCCCGAAATCTGCCAGAACCTTCTTTCCTGTTTTTCCTACTCTTTCTTCTTCTCTTTGCTTTTCTACGGTTTACAAAAAAAAAACACATGAAGGACTTTACTGCCAATTCTCCCTCTTAAAAAAGAAAGCAGGCAATTGTATCAACTGGACCCGGGCCCTTCTGTCGGTTTACCCACAAGGCCCCTGGGCTACGCTTTTTCAGCATCACTGCATCTCAAGCTATGACTAGAAAATGGATGAACATCAAACTGCATGGGATATGGATTCTCTCATGCAGGTTCTAATCAATATTTCTTGTATTTTCTTTATGTTGTACCCATAATTGATACAAGACGAACAGGTCACTCTGAACATGTTTCTTGAATGTTCTGAGCAGTATGCCCTGGCATATCAATACAGATGATGAATTAGCCTTAATCCTGGGGAGCCCAGGCCTTATCTTAACCAAGACATCCTGGAATGAATAATCGTCCTAGTCAGGCTTATGTATGCTTCATGAATTGTATTGTATCCACCATGAAAAGGAAGGTTGCCATGTATGTGAGTCAATCAGCTGCAAAATGGGGACTTAAAACGACTGCAGGCATCCTTTCACATTCAGCCTCTCTTATTCCCCCAAAAAGTAATGCCACAACTGTGAACTTAAATTCTGCAAAATACTCTTACTGTACCATTGTATGGGTGGCTTTCAATTGTGCAGCCTATAGGCACACTCTAACAGGGAAATAATGAATCAGCGAAAGATAGAAAGGAAGAAAGAGAGAAAGAAATAGTCAAACGTGCAGCGAGCGAGACCATTAAAAAGTCAGTACAGCTGACAGTACAGCAAGGACAAGTGAAAATGAACAAAGCATGTTGGACTGGGGGGGGGGGGGGGGGGGGGGCTTCTTCAAAGGGGCTGGATGCTCTAAAAATATCTCCCCAGCAGCTAATCGGAGAGTGCCAGGCAGCAGCAGCAGAGATGTTTGTTGTTGTTAGGCTCTTTTGGCTTCAACGAGCAGTACCATGATGCACTGGGGGAAAGGGCCTGGACACGTCTGAGCACTTTGATCAATAGGGGTCCCAGTCCCTCTGAAATGCAGCCTGGCCTCAGCTCCAAAGAGGTTTTATGTGCACTGATCTGATTGCACTAAGGCAATGGGATGTGGGGTGTTGGTATGCAATACTAGAATAGGATCTATGCCAACAAATGAAACAGGATGGGTTTTGAGTGGCATTAGATGGAGAGCATGAAAGCTTGTGAGGATTCTTGTATTCCACTGATCCACATTCCTCAGTGGAGAGCACTATTACACTCAGCTCCTCACACCAGTTTGACCCACTTGGCAGAAAAATCTGATGGGAAAAAAAATGGGTACATCAACAACTACAAACCTCTCCACCTCTTTTCTCTGGCGTCTTGGATGACTTGGAAGGCAGATGAAGGAAATTCACTGAGTTGTAAATGTAACGGCCTCCTGCACTTTACGAGAGAGGGCAGAACACAATGTTCTTCTGGAGAGAGCTCAGGTCTTTCACTGTATGCAACAGACTGCTCAACATCTTCTACCAATCAGTTAAATATACACTTCAAAATATTGCCTTATTTTCAATCTAAGTATTTGTTTGGGTGCTTTAACAAAGAGCCTGGGCAGCCTGGAGGCAGTAGCAGGGGGCAAGAAGAGGGTTAAATTGAACTCCCATCCCCTCTATGATGAGCTGATGCGGCTATGGAGCACCTCCAGCCTCCGTCTCATCCCCCCCAAGGTGCAAGACAGAGCACTCTGGGCAGAAACCGCCCCAGTCTGAAGCAGGGGGCATACAGCAGCACTGTCTACAGAGAGTATACTAACTATCCTGGATTGATTTTTGCATTTCAATGCCATGGACTCATTTATACGTTTGCTTGCACCGTTTTCTGATCTGTACATTCTCTGCATAGGAGTTGGCATGTTTGACACATTTCCTGTACATGCTGTGCTACCTCCTTCCATGAACATCTGTCTGTATTGTATACAGACGGATGTTTTTTCTTATTTTCCTACACTCCTAGATACACTGTGCACATGTATGGCCTTCTGTAAACCTGTTGAGGTCAATGTGATGCACATCATGTATGTTCTCTGTAAATTCATTTATCTGTTTCCCTCATATCCTTCTCATTGTTAGATGCTGCCTACATATTGATATTTCATGCTGTATATACTTCATATTTCACATTGTACATATGTAAGTTCTACTGCTGATATTTTGCTGCACCTTTCCTCATACTTTCAGACATTCTACTTTACAAGTTGCAGTGTTGAATTGATTGAATTTCTATTCTAATTTTATTATTATTATCTATTGTTTACTGCTGCAGTGACCCGGTTTCCCCCGAGGGATCATTAAAGTTTCATTTAGTCTTTTCTTAACAGATGAAACAGCATGCTGTTCTACCCTGCCTGGTTCTGGTCTATTGATGATAATGGGGAGTCGGTGCTGGAGAACTGCTGCGTTACTATCTGTACGTACGTGCTGTCGTCTTCTGTTAGGTGTTTTCTATGAAATAGCCTTATGTGGAAGATGCTGACAATGCCTTGATGCACGTATGCACTCACTCCCTCTCCGCAATGAAATTATTATCTCTGCATTGTCTACATTTGTCATCCTTTTCAGAATGGTCATCACTTGTAAAATGAAGGTATAGGAATTTGTCTTGGTGACATTAGTTGGTTCAGGGACACAGGACCCCACCAGGTGAAAGCTAGCATCACTTGGTGATTTCACCTATTAAAGCTGCACTAGACTAATTGTTTCTGTAAAAGTAGACCTGTCTAAATAGTCTAAATAGAGAAGAGTGTCCCACCCCCGCTAATTGAGACCTGTAGATTTTCCCTATTTTCCCACATTCTGGGCAAACTCTGGTGTTGGGTATGTACACAGGAAGTGACAAATTCCCATGAACTCATCCTTTTGGTATCCTTTGGTATCGTTTGATACAACGCGATCACAGACCGGCCAGGCTGTTAAACATGAGCCTGCTGTTTAAACTGTTACCTCTCAGCCATTTGCAGCTGCCAATGTGCAAAATGTCTAGTGCAGCTGTAACTTCAATTTTGAGTGGAAAAAAATGTGAATAAAAATAGAAGAGAAAAAAAGAGAGGCTCAAAACATAAAAAAGATCAGTACACGAGGTCAAGGCCATGGAAGAAGACACCATATCCTCACAGTGTTCGGTGCAGACCTGGCGCTGCACTCCGTCGCTATCTCCTCTCAGAGCCATTAGTATAATTTTCTTTCCCATGACCCTTTTCTTCCCCTTTCAGGTTGAATGGAGGCTCTAAATTGCTTTGGTGTAAGAGCATCCTAGGGCTAGAAACAAAGATCAGGGTGTGGGTAGAAAGACACAGAGAGAGCACTTTAATGGGTGGCTTCTCCAGCCCGGCGCATACCTCCTGACTCCATTAGGACGAAGGGACTCCTGGAGGAAGCCTAAATGTAGCTCTGACCGTCCCCGCGCTCTCAGCCTGCTTGGCCTTGGGCGGGATGCAACTGTAAGTGGATGAAAACAAGAGAGAAACCACTCCGGAGCGCTGTGTGCCCTTTGGTCGCCTTCCTCGGCTCCGGTGTGTTCTCTGAGGTAGCCGTGGGGTGGCGGTGCTCAGAGGCTGCAGAGAAACACCAGAAACCTCAGCAGCGTCTCAGGGTGTATTTATAGAGCTACATACATCAGATAGCCTTACAGATGGAGCATGAGAGACACTTTGTCTCAGGGTCGTGGGTTCAAGTCCCACATAGTGTTGGCAATCACCTTTGTAGGCTGCAGTCAGATGAAAATCATGTATCTGCAAAATACATTTAGAATTTTTTTTTTTTGAGGTTTTCTCGTTGATCAGTGTGTTTTTGGGATTATACAATCTAGCAACCTTCCAGCCAGAGGACTTTACCTTTAGGCTACTGCTACAACCAAGAGAGAGAAAGAAAGAAAGAAAGGGAACATGATCTGTATGTTGTGTGTGTCCTCTGTAGATTGCTGCCTACTGTAGATCACCAACCTGACAGTGTAACAGGTAATTGGATACCATGAATAGGGGAGATGAGGGTGGAAAGAGCCGGAGAGCGGATAAGACAGTGGAGCGGCTTGACCTATTGCCACAGTAAGAGATGCTCCACTATGTGTCCGTTATCAACAGGTATTGTTTTAATGAGAGCACCACTGGGGTACCATGGTAACGCCACAGTGTAAATGTGATCCACGAGCATTAAGAAAGATCCCAATCTGCGGGGCGGCGGTCACCTAAAGCTTAGAGAAGCTATAGGCTTGTGGCCAGGATGTTGACAGTTTGAATCCCTGCGCACTCTCCTCCCTCAACAACTACCACTGAAGTGCCCTTGAGCCAGGCACAACGGTAGAGGACTGTGGTTGTGTTGGGCAACTCATGGGCTTTTCACACTTGAATATGTTAGCCCAGGGTTAACTTTAACCCTGGGTTATAATAGCCCTGGGTTAACTTAGCTCACGTTTCACACTAGTTTTCTTTAACCCTGGGCTAACAATTGACCCCAGGTATTCAGTGTTCAGGATTTCACACTGTAAGTTTGTAGACCCCGGGTTTAATGCTAATGTTTAACTCGCTGTTACATTCTAACCCGTTACATTCTAACCCTGTTACATTCTAACCCCTGTTACATTCTAACCCCTGTTACATTCTAACCCTGTTACATTCTAACCCGTTACATTCTAACCCTGTTACATTCTAACCCATTACATTCTAACCCTGTTACATTCTAACCTGTTACATTCTAACCCCTGTTACATTCTAACCCTGTTACATTCTAACCCTCTTACATTCTAACCCTGTTACATTCTAACCCGTTACATTCTAACCCCTGTTACATTCTAACCCTGTTACATTCTAACCCTCTTACATTCTAACCCTGTTACATTCTAACCCGTTACATTCTAACCCTGTTACATTCTAACCCCCTGTTACATTCTAACCCTGTTACATTCTAACCCCCGTTACATTCTAACCCCCGTTACATTCTAACCCCACAACGTTTCACACTATTGTTCTTAGCACCGCGTTTCGGGGATAGCACCACAAAAGCGGTGCTAACCCTGCTTCGTAGCAGGGTTTGTTAACCCAGGGTTAAAAGCGGTGTTAACCCTCTTTCAAAAATGCAAGTGTGAAACGCTGCTTAGCCCGGGGTTAAATGCGTCCTTAACCCAGAGTTAAGAAAGACGTTAGCCCGGGGTTAAGTGTAGTGTGAAAAGCATATACCTTGTATGAATGTTGCCAAAATTCTTTCCTGGGTAAATAAAGGTTAAAAACCGATCCAAACTGGAGCCTGGAAGTTCCTAAAGCAAACCCCCACTTCGAGTATATGCTGATTCATAAGCTAAGAGTACGTTAGTTGAGTTTAGTTCAGCCCATCTAAAAATACCAGTGTAGTGAGACTCAGTCAGAGCCAGTATCAACCAGAGGCAAATGACGTGCAACTCCTTGGTCCGGACAGACGGAAGCTAACACTCCGTCGTGGCTAATTGTAATCAAGTCAATTAATTGCCAGCGTGCCAGCGAAGCCCCTCATTGGTGGGATGAGTGATTGTGTGGTATGTGGGTCTGCCCTGTGGTGCGCCAGCCATCCAATCTCTCCCCATCTAATTATACGGGGAGCTATCGTGTCCCTAATGACTTTGCGTGTTGCCTACTTCTTAAGAAGCTCAAGATAAAGGCGAGGACAAAATGATGTAAAGCGCATTATCGGCGGCAATGGACTCCTGGCGGCATTACTTTAAATAGAGCTTGATTCCCTCTTTGTAGCCGGGCTCTTTTGTGAGATATGAGAGCAGCGCTAATGAGTGCCCACATTCTTGATTTGGAATGTGCCCAGTCTAATTTACGCACAGGAGGGAAAAGGGAGCTTAACTAGCGGAGGGAAAGAACTCCCCTTTTTCTAGTTGATTAGACTGAGAGGAATTTTCGGTGTGTTTGCTGACATACTGATGTTGTTAACGGCAAGATGGAGTCGAGGTGTGTTGTGATCAGAATATTTCAAAGAGCAGAAAGAGAATATGGAAGAGTCTCTTGGACATGGGAAGAGTTACATACCATAATGTAATATCCACCATTTGTACGAACTGATGCTGCTCTGACAAAATGATTACTGGCATGAAAGCAACACACTACGGATGACTATACAATTTATGAGTCATCTTAAGACCCCGATTTACAAAATAGTAATGTTTTAAGGAGAGAATCAGTGTTGTCTTTAAAAACATGAACGATGGATGAATGAAACCCTGCTCCTGGATTTGAACTCACTCATCACAGGGCTTTAGAAACACCTGAAATTTAGTGCACACTTTTTCCAAAACACATTGCAGTGCCATGTGTGGCTACATTTCTAGCAAGGGTGGTCCTGCAGAAATAAACCCCTTGAATTGACATAAATATATCGGTATATCGGTATAAAATCTCAAATTCTGCAGGAGGCTTTTTAAATTGTGCAATTGTAAAAATTGCAATATCTGGAGTATTCTGCAAACCTTTCTTTTGCATTGATAGTGGTTGTTATGCTGCATGCACTGCCTCACTAGCAGGCCCCCAACTAAGGTCGGGGGCGGTGACGTCGTTCTCTATGTGCAAATTCCATCTTGACGCTCATGCTCCCAATTTGCGGTTATTGGACTGAACCAAGTGGATCAGAGAGATTGGGATGGGATGGAAGGTAGACTTATAGACTGGCTGTAGAGTGGAAATGGTGCAAATGATCATAGTCTTGTGATGCATGCCAACCCTGTAGTTTGAGCTGTGGGAACTGGCCACTGAGCCTGTTGTCTGGTTCTCTTGTTGCTGGTCGGAAAGATCTCTCGGCTGCTTTTTGCTGTACATAGTTCTGTCATCATAACGGACCGAAGCTGCTCACTGGCTACTCTACATCAGTAAGGACAATAATACACAACAGACCTGGTATATGGGATTCATATGACATTTAGGGTGTGTCGTGCAGCAAACCTTTTATAAAACGGTTACTACATTATTTAAATATAGAATACTAAAATATGGAAAATAGGAGATGAAAACTGGGAAACGAGAGGAAAAGAAACAAAAAAGAAAAAGTAAAATCATTAGAAACAATACAAGAGGCAAATCGAAAACATTCCGTAAAAGCAATTCTGTAAAAGAAGACCTCAGTACTATCATGCACCGTAACCTGGCTATTGGCTATACTCTGGTTAAGGTCTTACTCTGGTGAGGTTGTTTCCATGAGTAAACCAATTAAAAGAATAATCTCACCCACAGATAAAATTGTCCACCAGCAAAAACGTATGAAATGATGCTGCAGCTTCCCTTAATTGATATAATAAGTAATGCACCGCCATGTATTTTGTTGAAAGCGTAAAATGTACCCACAATGCTGTGCGAATCTGAGTTTTGCTGAAGGAGTTTTTGCTGACGTAAAAGAACAAGAGAATTGACTGTTGTTCTCTGCAGCTGAAAATATACGATATGCTCTGCTGTTTGAATGCATTTAGAAATTGGATGTTGAGTTGCAGAATGATATTTAATCATTTTGGGGGGGAAATAATTGGCTGACGTTCAGAGTAATTCATGTAAATTTATTCTGCTTGGCAAATAAATGTATTGTGATTCCTGTCATCACAGTGATTAAGAGTTATCATGCATAGAATATTGAACTCCATTAAAAGGTATTGAGTTTTCTATTCATTCCATGTATCTTTGTTTAGCTGTGTAATGGAATTATAGTTTCCATTCAATGCAAAGGGAATTTTGGTGCTACAGGTTCAGAATGAACGGTACTGCAAGATGAGTACAACATTGTATTACTACAGGCATGTGCTGTGTGAAGATGTATTATTGTTAACATACTGTATGTTGTGTTGAGAAGACAAACAGAGGTGCTAAAAATGACATATCAGTTTGTTCCGGTTGACTGTAACCTGATCAGACTATTCACTTTCAATGATCCTGACTAGATCTACTCCCATACCCCTTCTTTTTTTTCAGGTTTATTTTACTAGTTGTTGTTTTATATTTAGCCATTATTTGTGCACAGCAACTCAACCTCCTTGATGCCACCAGATGTGGTTGCTAGGAGATTTGTGACGCAACTGCAAAGCCATTATATAAAATTTGTATTTAGCACAACAGGACACATCATCAAACACAAAATAAACTATTTAGCTACAATGGCGATTGCCTAATAATTATTTGGTCCTCAAGAACAAGGAATGTTTCGTGTTGTGCTGCATGAAGGTGTTTCTACATGAAGGTGAGACACAGGGCATTGTGGAGCCTTCATCAACAGACGTATCAGGTGTTGTGGGTGACAAAGGCCCCCTTTACAACATCAGCACCGCAAAGATGCTGCCTCTGTGTGCGACATGACGAAAGCTGATCTGAAGTTATAATAGCCGAGTCCCTCTGATTCACCTTCCTCTTGTATTGTCAACTTCACAGGCATTCAAGTAGTACTCTGCTCCTTTCAATGGTTCTTTCATTGAGAAATACACACACACAAACATTGTACCTTGAATCGATGCATCTGAAACAATCAAGTGACATTTTTAGAGTCCTCATCTTCATCTTCTGCCATCAGGAGATAAAAGGTAGTATTACTGCAGACTGCAACCAATAGCGTCCTCTTTCAGATGAGATTAGTTTAGTTTTAGTGGACTGACCATGATGAAGTAGTTTTATCTGCATTCCTGGTTAGTCCAGAATTACGGTGGCCACGACATTAACGAAGCAAACAAAATCTGACAACACAACAACATTAATCCACAACACAACAACATTAATCCACAACACAATATTAATCCACAACACAACAATATTAACCCACAACACAACAACATTCATCCACAACACAACAACATTAACCCAAAACACAACAACATTCATCCACAACACAACAACATTAACCCAAAACACAACAATATTAATCCACAACACGACAGCATTAATACACAACACAACAGCATTAACCCACAACAACATTAATCCACAACACAACAGCATTAACCCACAACACAACAACATTAATCCACAACACAACAGCATTAATCCACAACACAACAACATTCATCCACAACACTTCAACATTCATCCACAACACAACATTCATCCACAACACAACATTAACCCACAACAACATTCATCCACAACACAACAGCATTAATCCACAACACAACAACATTCATCCACAACACAACAACATTCATCCACAACACAACATTAACCCACAACAGCATTAATCCACAACACAACATTAATCCACAACACAACAACATTAATCCACAACACAACAGCATTAACCCACAACACAACATTAACGAAGCAAACAAAATCTGACAACACAACATTAATCACCAACACAACAACATTAATCCACAACACAACAGCATTAATCCACAACACAACAACATTAATCCACAACACAACAGCATTAATCCACAACATTAACCCAAAACACCACAACATTAATCCACAACACAACAATATTAATCCACAACACAACAGCATAAATACACAACACAACAGCATTAATCCACAACACAACAACATTCATCCACAACACAACATTCATCCACAACACAACATTCATCCACAACACAACATTAACCCACAACATTAATCCACAACACAACATTCATCCACAACACAACAGCATTAATCCACAACACAACAACATTCATCCACAACACAACAACATTAATCCACAACACAACATTAACCCACAACATTCATCCACAACACAACAGCATTAATTCACAACACAACATGAATCCAAAACACAACAACATTAATCCACAACACAACAGCATTAACCCACAACACAACAACATTAACGAAGTAAACAAAATCTGACAATACAACAACATTAATCCACAACACAACAACATTCATCCACAACACAACAACATTCATCCACAACACAACATTAACCCACAACATTAATCCACAACACAACAGCATTAATCCACAACACAACAACATTAATCCACAACACAACAACATTCATCCACAACACAACATTCATCCACAACACAACAGCATTAATCCACAACACAACATTAATCCACAACACAACAGCATTAATCCACAACACAACAACATTAATCCACAACACAACAGCATTAACCCACAACACAACAACATTAACGAAGCAAACAAAATCTGACAACACAACATTAATCCACAACACAACAACATTAATCCACAACACAACAGCATTAATCCACAACACAACAACATTAATCCACAACACAACCGCATTAATCCACAACAACATTAATCCACAACATTAATCCACAACACAACAACATTAATCCACAACACAACAATATTAATCCACAACAACATTAATCCACAACACAACATTAATCCACAACATTAATCCACAACACAACAGCATTAATCCACAACACAACATTCATCCACAACACAACAGCATTAATTCACAACACAATAACATGAATCGAAAACACAACAACATTAATCCACAACATTAATCCACAACACAACAGCATTAACCCACAACACAACAACATTAACGAAGTAAACAAAATCTGACAACACAACAACATTAATCCACAACATAACAACATTCATCCACAACACAACAACATTCATCCACAACACAACATTCATCCACAACACAACATTAACCCACAACAACATTAATCCACAACACAACAGCATTAATCCACAACACAACATTAATCCACAACACAACAACATTAATCCACAACACAACAACATTAATCCACAACACAACAGCATTAATCCACAACAACATTAATCCACAACACAACAACATTAATCCACAACACAACAGCATTAATCCACAACACAACAACATTAATCCACAGTGTTGTATTATTTGTGCACAGCAACTCAACCTCCTTGATGGCACCAGATGTGGTTGCTAGGAGATCTGTGACTGGTATCAAGAAAATGATGAACAAGTGAAATTATCTCTGAATTATTATTTTTCCGTACCTTTAAAGGTTTTACTGTACGGCTCGATATTTGATTCAATGACTTAAGACCAGTATTTTTGCAGTGCACATGATGTACACTTCATAAAATGTCCATCATAACAAGTCATTTAGATCATTTCACTTGCTTCAAGAACTTCTGAACTGCATTGAATCAAGTGAATATTTTTCATATTCTTTGCAGTGTAACAGGCATATCTTTACATGGCTGTCCTCATCGTACCTCAGTATCCCCTGCATCCCAACTCGACGCCCCCTGAATTGTTAAACAGACAGTGGAATATTAAGAGCTGCTATACTGCTGCGTTGTTGCCAGGGGCAACGATGTGAAACACTAAATGCAGAGAGGCAAAGTCCTAATGATCCATTTGGGATGATATTGATTGGGTGTACAGTGAATTACGCGTACAGCCTTTGATTTATCATTCAGTCCTGGTAATTCAGAATACATGTTCCTCCCCATTCTAGTGGGACTTTAGGCCAGCCCACAATAGGTTGGAGAGACCCTCCTGTAACCAAGAGGTCACAGGTTTGATACTACAACAGTCAAAGCGTCTTGCCAAGACACTGAACCCCTACCTGCCCACTCTGGATAAGTTCAGCTAAATGCCCAAAATGTAAAATGTAAGTTTCCTATGAAGCTGAATGTCCAGGACAAAAACTAATGGAACATTCAATATATAGAATGACCTGCCAATAACCTTAGATAACCAAGGATTTCCTGGAAATGTACCATTTGCTCCTGTGTGTCTCCATGGGTAGAGCATGGCACTAACGCTGCCAGAGTTAGGGGTTTGCTTCCCACTGGGTCCACCCATGCTGAAAATGTTTGCACTCATGGGACCGTAAGGCACTTTGGATAAAAGCATGCATCAAATGGCATATGTCAAATGGTATATGCTGAGCCTGACCCTCAATGCACCTAAAAATATAACCGAAAAAAAATGGATATTCGGGGTGAGTGCACTTTTCAGAAGCTTTCTCTGTACAGTTTCTTCATTGACTTCCATAGTGAAATCAGAGTGAAAGTGCCCCTTCATGTTTTCGCCTGTAGTGATGATATTTTGTCTTTGAAACCCCAGGAACTGGAATCAATATTATACATGACACAGGCGTTCCATACCCATTAAGACGTAATGACAGGACAACCTCTGTGCTTACTGCTTACTTCTGCTCTTAGATGATGTTTAGGAAGGAGATGCACTTACGATTTCTGGTGACTAGTAGTTCTCTACTTACCTATGTTGAATGCACTTTTTGTAAGTCGCTTTGGATAAAAGCGTCTGCTGAACGACTGTAATGTAATGTAATGTACTTATTTCTTCACACCTGAAGATTGCAAATTTCACCTTCCACACTGTACAAACCAAAGAAGCACCAAAGCTCCCTTTATAAACTACTACAAAATCTGACCAAATTCACTTTGTAAAATGTGCAAAAAAAAGCTGAAAATTAAACCAAACTATTTTGTGTTGTGACTGATTTTCAAAATGGATGTACAGCACTTTGGGATGAATCCACCCGAATATACAGAGAGGCTGTACAAGGGAATCCAGGAACGAGGACGTATAGAAAAGCAGACCGTCTGCAGCAGCTGAGGAACACATAATATATGCCATAAGGGCTGAATCAGAGCGGTGTGCAACAGGTCAGGCAGAGCGCTGTGTGCTGGCCGATACCTTATCTTGCTCTGTCAGCGGGTCTCCGCTGTCCCTGGGATTAATTGTGTCCATCCACTTGAGACGGGGATGTCACGCTAGCCGTCGCCGCCATGTCCAGCTGGAATACAGAGAGAGAGAGAGAGAGAGAGAGAGAGAGAGAGAGTTTTTCCACTGCATAAGTGTACCGTGCCGTATCCATGTTGCCTCAGTGTGATATGTTTTCCTCTGCTGTAGTATATGATGTGGTTGATTTCAGCATATCGGTTTAAACAGATGTGTGTGGTGTCCCTAAGGTGTAAAGTAGGCATTCGATTTGTACACACACAAACACTCACCGAGACACACACACACACACACACACACACACACACACACACACACACACACACACAACTGAATGTAGTATGTGACACACTGAAGCCTTTCCAGCTCGCTTATTGTAAATCACTCTTGAGGAGAGCGTTAGCTAAATATCTCTAATGGAAATGGATTACGTCACACAAATGCAGCTTCATGGTCCACCCACCTGCTGCCAAAGTGGTGTGTGTGTGTGTATGAGAGTGTGTGTATGTGTGTGTGTGTATATGGTGGGGGTTGATGGGGGATTGTGGGAAGTCAGCGGGTGGACTCCTCCGTGGCAGCGCTGCGCGAGGGGGTGTGAACAGCTGGCTGGTAATTGCAGCTTGCAGTAATTAAGCCCTGAAAAATTAGCCGACAGTTCTGCAGCTTAGGCTCACACTCATACACCCTCCCTCCCTCCCTCACCCCCCAACCTCCCCAAGCATCCCCCAAGCACACAGGTCCCTCCTCTGCTGCAGCCCCAGGGTTACCGAGAGCACACAGCGAGCCAATCTCCGACCAGGTCTTCCCACCTTCATTGTTCCATCAAAGGAAACACGTGAAATACTGTTCACATTCCAGGAGACAGAACAAAGAACGCTCCGACTTCTCCCAAGCCTCGAGTGACTTCCATTCATCACCGACAGCGCCTCCATTCACGCGCAGAGAGAAGGAGGCTGCCAAACAAAGACACGTAATTATGTGTTGAATAACTCGTACCACCCATAACCAGAGCACTTTACTCTGTGGATCGATACCTGCAGCTCGCCGGCGTCGTGTGTTCCCCAAGTGAGAAAAAATGTGTCAAACTTGGCGGGCGGGAGTGCTGACAGTCACGAGCCTTTACCGGCTGCCGGGGCGTGGCTTGGATCGTTTGTATTGTGAATGCCACAGTAGAGATGCAAAAGATGCAAAATGTGGTTTTACAAACAAACAAATGGAAATCAGAACAGTTAATCGAGACAAGACGTGAATGTGTTCAGCTGTTCCATGTCAAGCAGGACCATGTGGGCTCATCCCCTGATAGATAAAGGTTTAAGCTCCACTAAGTTTAGTCTTATCAGCCTAAATAACAAAGCAACAGAGAAGCACAACTCATCTCCCTGATTGAGATGCCCAAATGAAACTGGAGGAATCCTCAGCCTGCAGGAACAGATGAATCAAAACCTCAGAATGACATTCACACTGTCTCCTAAACAGCAGTGACGATTTCAGGGTATTGAAGTTAAAATGCAGTTGCCTCTTGCTAAACTGTCTAGGGCAGTTGGAAAGGGAAAGAGAGGAATCATGAACGTATATACCTGCTGTTGTGTTTATGGGTTCAGTATGTGAGACCCCCCCCCCCTGCCTGTGACCCCATTCGCCACCGGGCCTGCTGGTGGCATTTCAATCAAAATTTAATGAGTGCTGTCTGTCTGAAAGGTTTCCTCAGCAGGTCACGGAGGGTGTGATGTCTGTAAAAACCTCGTCGACACCCCTGCTCGCTTGTTTCAGTTGGTTTGTAAACTTGTTCTGTCTGCTCTGAGATTGAAAAGTACACCAGACTTTGAAACGAGTCTGGCCAAATGGAGGGATGTGGTTGAAACTTCTGGGAAATGGCAGACAGAGTTGTTTCTCAAGGATGTTGTTGTCCCACGTCATCCATCTGCTGGATAGACCTGTTACAGTCCTCCAGTCTAGCAGAGTGAGTGCTGAGTCATAAGGACCACCTCTGAACCGAAGAGAATTGGTCTCTAAAGCTATTATTGTCTTCAGCTTTTCTGAGACGCTCCAGTCCTCCAACCTCGCAAAGTCACTACATGATAGCCCTGGGGGGGGCACAGCCTCGTCTGTTAGCTGCATGCACTGGTCTTTTGTTTGCCTGCATTCCCTGGTACTCAATTGAAGCAATTACTCGGTCGACTTGGCAAATTTGTCCTCCTTTCAACGTCTGAGTTGCCAGATGATTTAAAGGCACCTACAGAAGCTCTGAAAAGCAAAGCGTTCCTGATTGGGGCTTTAATTTGTCCAATTAGGCAGCTAATGAGCTAATTTAGAGCTCAAGTGAACCTCAATAAAGATGAGCGTAGCGAGGTGGGAAGTGGTGCTAACGAGACTTGGCTGAAAGGAAAGGTTCAGGATTTTTAAATCTTATCCTATTGATCATTAATCAGCCCTCTTCATAGGACGTTCACAAAGTTTTGTTTCTTAGAGATCATTTAGACAAGAATCGCTTCATGCGTCATTGAACTGAGAGTCCCTGCCGAACTGCTTAACTGTCCTTAACTGAATCCCTAGTAGTTACAGGAGCGCTGTTCTGTGGCTGACCTTGACCTCTGACCTCCCAGTGGAGGGAGCCCATAGAGCCCACACTGAACCCCTACCAACTCCAGGCTGCATCTGCACTCTGACCCCTCTGGTGAACTGAGTATCTATGGATGTCTCAGATGTGTTTAATATGGTGATTAGAAAAACTGTAGAAACACACAGGCTGTTACGCTACACCAAAGATGGGTGTGGGCTGACATGAATGTTTGTAATGTATCTGAGCTATGGACTCAAATATCTAAACTGGTCTTCAAATCTCTCTAGTAAATCAACATCAACAACACCGCTACAAGGAAAGATGAAGGGGAAAGAAGTAAAGCAACACCACGGCATCGCTCCTTTAGCTGGAAACATGAGATTTGTGTTGCATCTTTGCGATCCATCCCACTTGCCACAGCGGTACACACTCAAACAAACTCTGGCTCCAAATCCAGAAGAAACTGTGATGTGTTTGTTGTGTCTTGTTGTTCTTTGTTTGAGAATTGCCAAGTGAGAATTTATGTTCTTGACCAAACTCCAAACCAAACCCAACTGTCATGCTAGGGGGTCCCTCTCTGAGTAGCCCCCCTCTCTGAGTAGCCCCTCCCCTGTTAGCCCCCCTCTCTGATTAGCCCCTCCCAAGGGTTCTTCCATTTTTTCACACTTATACAAATAAATGTGATTTGATTTGATGTATTTTATGTTTTAGATATGTTTGCAGTTGTAGCCCCCAAACTCTGGAACGAGCTGCCTCTACATGTTAGGCTGGCCCCTACATTGTCTGTTTTTAAATCTCGCCTCAAAACACATTTGTACTCCTTGGCTTTTAACTCAGTATGAGAGTTGCATTTTTCTTTTTGTTTGGTCTTGTTGCTTTTATATTACTGTCATTCTGTCTCTTAAACTGGTCCTTGTGTTTTATTGTGTTTTTAAGTTTTTACGATTGATTGATTGTACAGCACTTTGGTCAACTGTGTTGTTTTAAATGTGCTTTATAAATAAAGTTGGATTGGATTGGATTGGATAGATTCCGATGGTTCTACTAGAGCGTTTGGTCTTAAAAGCTAAAACGCCCTAAGGCTCCCATTCTTTGTTAATGGAACAGCTAGGGCTATGGATTGCTTTTCTGGTCTCTGGCTTTGGGGGGGAAATTGTTTACCGTATGTTCACACTGAGCTCTCCTTGACCACAGAAATTATTTTTGAATCCTTAAATCAACAGATCTGAGCTGTTAAATTGACTGAATTTTCACTAAAGTCTGTGCCGTCTTTGACCCCGTCACTTACCTCTGGGTGTCTGAGCACATGAGGCTGAGGCTTAACGTCAGGCCAATTTCACTACGGTCCTGCAGAAGAAAACAATAATGTTGGAGGTGGCCTCTGCCAGCACTGCAAGGCTTTTGTCTTTGGCATCTCACAGCCCTCTATGACAAGGTTAAACTAAAGAACATTCCCTCCCCTACGTGCCCGATCTGCAAAATGAGAGTTGACTGGCCTGCTCGTGCTACCAAAGAATTAATGTGCAAAGCCTGAGTGGAGGGGCAGTCGAGAAATTCATGACTCGCACAGCTTCTTGCCCATACACACAATAAAACACACACACACACACACACACATGCAAACACGCACTGTGATCCCATGCTGAAGAGCAGTAAGTGAATATAGACCATGTCCAAAGTAGCAAGCAAGGTTATACCATCTGAAGTGAAGCACACAAACACACACACACACACACACACACATACACACACACACACACCGTCCTGAAGAGCAGTAAGTGACTGTACAACATCTCCAAAGTAGCAGGTAAGGTTTGTTCCATTTGACGTGATATCCACATAATGTGACAGCTTAATGGAAGCATCCGTCCTAAAATAACATAAAATAAATAAATACAAACATAAAGAAATGAAACTCTGCCTGTTCAGTCCTCAGCTGCCCTCCCATCCGCTCGGTGCTTGTTTCGGCGGCGGTATGACTCCTTTAAATAAAGTACCACGGCCATGACAACAGCTCCCCCGATGACGACGTGACTGCCAAAGATCCACACGTTGGCTGTCAAGGCGGCTGTGAGTCAATGATTGTGCTCAGGGAAGAGAGTGGTGTAGACGCCGCAGCAGATGGGTAAAGAGAGAGAGTAAGAAAGTGTGAGTGGCTGGGGGCCCTGAAGAAGAGGGAGCCCTGAAGAAGAGGGGGCCCTGAAGAAGAGGGGGCCCTGAAGAAGAGGGGCCCTGAAGAAGAGGACCTGGAGATAAATGCTGTTTCCACATTTTTTCAGCGCTTCTAGTCAGCAGTCAATATGATAAATATTAACACAGAACTGAACTGAAGATTCACAGAGAGTGAATCAGGATCAGCGACAGTGACGGGCACAAAAAACTGCTTCTTCTTTTTTATATAAACTTTTGTGTGCAAAACATTTGGACCGCCGGCTCTATCCAGGAAATAAACCCACCAGGGGAACGCTGGCATCACGTTGCACCTATTGAAGCTGCACTAGGGAAGGTTTCCTGTAAAAATACTTCTTATCAATCTAAATCACAAATTGGGGTTGCAAAGTGTCCAACCCTTCGAAAGACACAATATATTTGGACAAATTAATCTCGTGCTGGATATCATCACTGGCAGGAAGTCTTCTTGGCACACAGGAAGTGTTACAAGAGTTTTTTCACTACGTTCACCTCTAACAGAAATTTCAGTGTGCAGCTTACTGATGTCACATTTGTGGGTAATGAAGTCCTTCAAACTCTCAAAATTGTTATCAGTTATCAACAGTTATCTCTCCATTTGAGGCCGCCAGGTGCAGCTGTCAATCCAGTTGAGTCATGAATGGGAGGAGCCAAGTTAAACACAGGCTTTTAAGCCTTCAGACACTTAAGGCATAAGTCTTTGTTTTTGTGGAGAAAGTTCTTGAATTCATTTCTCATGAAAGCGAGTAAAGAGAAGCATCCTGACAGTTTGAGATGGGCTGTGTGCGATCAATTTAGACAGCTGTTAATTTCCCCATCTATTTCAACCTGTTCTGTACTATAGACTTTAGCACTCTTCAGATGTCATGTTTCATCCTTGCAATGAAATGAGTGAAATATTACAGAAAACGTGTCATGACACAAGAAGAAGGAGCCATAGATTGAGCATCTGATCTCCTCTAACTCACTAAGGTTTCTGAATAAAGCTGAACGGATCTGGATGAGCTCGTCGTGTTTCAGTCATCAGACACGTTTGATCCTCTTACAGCTTCCTACCTATACTGTTTACTATTATAAGGAAGGTGTTCCTAATATTTTCTGCTCAGTGTGTGTGTGTGTGTGTAATTCTATACTTGTGAGAAATCCTTTTTTTGTGGCGTTCACTGTGAGAACATGTCGGCTGGTCCCTCAAGGGGCTAGTTTAGTTAGGGTCAGGGTTATCTTTGGTTTAGGGCTCTCAAGATTAGGCATGTAGTGCTGAGGGGTAGTAAGGGTCTGAATGTAGTCAATGGAGGGTCCTCATAAGAGTACAAGGTGTGTGTGTGTGTGTGTGTATTTCCTGGTCATTCCTCAAGCTGAATTACTACTGACTAAGGGCGATCAAGCTTTTGCCATCAGACTCAACCTCTGGAAGGACCTGCCTGAGGGACCGGGCTCGCCAGCTCGGTGTCTTCTTTTAAACACCTGATTTCATCCCACTCTGGTAGCCATTTTTGATTTGATTGCACCTTGTGTCCTCCCTGTCCTTTTCTTTTATTGTCTGAGCTACAATTCTGTGTCAAAATATATTTATTTTAGTTCTTTGTATTTTATTATCATCTATTTTATGTTGTGTCTTTACTCTGTTTCTCGTCTGTGTTATTATGGGTGTGTTATGTCATGTATGCTGAGAAAACTACTTATAGTCAATTCCACGGGCCAGGGACGAATCCCAGAGGCTACGCTGTTCGGGGAATGTTATCATTCCAATGGTATCCTTTTTTCACACCAAAGGGAATAACCCAAGGCTGTTTCTGGATCAGGCCGCAAACAGAATACAGTAAAACTTTGAAGTAGCCTACGGCTGAAACGTTGTCAATACAAATCGAGTCAGATGCTCTCCCAGTTTCCAACAGCTCAATATGCTTGACATGGTGGTGCAGAGAAAACATTTTGAAATGTTATATTGCGTGAGATCCTCAGATCCTCACGATGATGACACAGTGTCCATGCATGGCTGCTGTGTTCTAGTGGGGGAGGAACAGTAGTCCTGACTAGGGTTAGGGTTACCTTTCATTCAAAACATCCCTCAAAACAGCTTTTTAAAATAGATTTTAATGTCTGAAATGTTGCTTTTAAATGTCTCCTAACTTTCTTTTCACCCACAATTCTTTGTTTTCCTTTTCTCTCTATTTTATTGGAATCTTGGTTGTTTTTATCCTTTGTGATTTTAATGTAAAGCCTCTTTGAGTATCTATACAAATAAAATGTATTATTATTATTATTATTATTGTTATTATTATTATTATTATTATTGTTATACTGTTCCTATAAAAGCTAAATGCTACCTTTAGCCACTTCTCTCCAATACTACTGTTAGAACAGGAGATACGTGTTTTACATTGTATTTCCCTTCACAGAGCACAACTGTTGTTTCTGTTGTTTTCAGCCTGTATTTATCCAGGCAGGTTGTTAGCCTGCATGCTGTTTTTCAGCAGCTCACTGCTTCACGTTCACAGTTCCCAGTCCAGCCTTAATCCTCCACTGTTGGCCACTGAGAAGCTTCTCTGGAGCAGCTGGGGGTTAAGAGCCTTGCAAGGGCACCTTGCCCGTAGTTGTTGAGGGGGGGGGGGGGGGTCTCCTCCACTGTCCCAGTCCAGATGTTCCCAGTCCAAACTGGCAACCTCCTGGTCACAAACCTGCTTCACTAATCTCTAAGCAACTGCCACCCCATCGTTCTTTAAGGTATTGATACTGGTAAACTAGACTAGACTAGTTTCATTTGTCATGATGCAACAAGACAGTTTGCAACAGTTCTTTCTACCTTGTTTATTGTAGAGCATTTCACACCGACACACCCAAGGCAAGTCACAGTCACATCAGGGCAGCGTGTTTATTACAACGGGCTACTGAGGATTTTAAAAAGATCATCAATTTGTTGATCGCTCCGTCATTTAATTTGAAGAAAACAGTTTTCAGCTGTGCGGCGACGCTTTCCTTTTCATTTGATTTATTTCATCTTCTGTGCAGAATCACTTATTAGGGTTAAACCAATTCATCAGTTTGCTGATATTGGCCTGTCAGTGTTGTCCACCACCAATATGATGGACAGCTTCAGGGGTGACAGTCTGCCTCACCCCACCTCACCAGCCTCACGCAGCTGCTGACCCACCTGTGGACTTCAGCATCGGTTCAATGGAGAATTTTCATGTTGCCAAGAATAACATTATGGAGCAACATGGAATCCTTATTATATATATTTTTATTTTATGGAATGAAAATTTCAAGATATTGAAAATCATCAATTAAATCAGCCTTCATCAGCTTATTGTTGTTCTTTTGTTTGTATCTGTATTTGTGTTCTCCATGAAGCCCTTTGTGACAAACATGTTTTTATTATTAAGTATTAAGTGTTATTTTATTAAAAGTGCTTTATATCGTAAATAAAATTGACTTTCCTCTATTATTAATCCATGTTGCTTTCTCAGCTCAGGTCTCCAAGGTGCCAACTTGGATCACACAAACACCAATTTCACCCCCGACCTCCAGCCAGGAACCGACTCCTGTACCATCCTGACCACTCAACACTCACCCTGCTGAGAGAAGCACCCATGCACACTCACACACTCAACCCCTTTATAGTCAAATGAACCAAATACGCTGACTCAACACACAGTCACGTGCGAGTCCTGATCCCACTGTGCACACCCGCACAGACAGAAACTCACACACTTCGTCTTGCACTCTCCTGCGCCGTCACAAAAATGTCGACACTCTCCGGCCCTTTCCGAGACGCGCTCTGACAAACTGTGGAGGGGAATGGGGGCAAGTTGCCCACAGCCATCACACCTCTGCCTGGCCTCATCCCAGGAAGGAGGGGGTTGGGAGTCCCGAGGCAGGCAGGGGGACCAGGCCAGTACTAGCTGGGTGGAGCATGGATGACCTTCCCATGGGAACAGAGCTACTTGAGACCAGAGGGACGGTCAGCAGATGAGGAGGTGAATCAATAGGCAATATACACAGGCTGGGCTCAATCCCAATATCAGCTTGGCTAAGAGACTCGTAATACAACACCAATGTGCACGCGCACGCAGACAAATCAAGTCCAATTTACTTGTAAGCACTTTGGAAGGTGCTAGGAGGAGCACCTTTAAACATCAATACATCATTGTCAAACTAACTGGGATACGTCGGTACAAACCAAATGCAAACAAATGACTCCATTTTGGAGACGACTGGCATCCTCTGTCTCACCAGGTTAGCGCTCGTGTTTCTCAACATTTAAACCACATTTCCCACAGAACCCGTTGCTACTGGAAGAACAGCGCCCTCTTCATGGTTTGTGTCGTAAAGCAAACTCCCTTTGTGCTGTAAAGTAATCCAGCAGATCGGCCATGGACACAGTGTAAAAGGCTCTGTAGAGGCCGGTGGAGGCTGCCGCTCGGTGATGGTCTTGTTTGTTTACGATAATTATACCAGTGCTTCAAAAATAATATGGTAATGATTTATTGATTTGAAAATGCTTCATGTAGCACCTCTTAATAAACACATTTGGCATGAAGTGCTTTAGAGAGCAGAGCTCATGAATACAGATAGAAATAACAGAGAACGACACACACACACACACACACACACACACACACACACCCCAACATGTGAGAAGGTACAAGCGCTAACATACTCTTGACCCGCCATATGACATTGTTAATTTTGCTGTTCTTCACACCCAGTTGACCTGTGACCTCTCTGATGCTGTCGTAGCTCACAACACATTATAGTGTAAAAGTCAGGAAGCACAGAGGGTCAAACACACAGCAGGCAGAGCAGAGGAGCGTAGCTGGACAAATAAACACATCTGCAGAAAGTAGGAATGATGAATGGCTCATACATACTGTATATTTGGAAATGACACAGGTCAAGAAACAACACAAAACCTAAATAACAACGTAAAGTTTCAGTTCAACTGAGGGAAAAAAATGCAGTTGCATGTTTCTTTTCTACGTGACAGCAGCGCTAGGTAGGGGGTGGTGTGGAGCATCACTGACGAGAGCCAATATGACAGAGGGTGTAAATACATCGCTTTGAATCATTTTCAAGAGGGCATTTGTTTACCTCGGAGTTACGCCCTCGCCGCTGCACCGCAGACGGACCCATGCAGCTCTGCAGCTCTGCAGCTCTGCTCATTACATACGGACTGGAAAAAATACTAATACTATTACTGAGACTAGTACTACAGTACATCTATCCTGCATTAATACTCCAGTAGCCACTGTAGGCGTTTCAGACGTTTCATGCAGCTAAACAAACAATAGTCCCATGCCAAGAAAAACTCATCCGAGACCAAACCTCACCTCCAGACACATTTCATTTATAGACATTTCCTCATTGCAATGGAGCAACACGCATGGTTATCATCAGACTTATGATCACTACTACAACTAATTATTATTAGTAGTAGTTACTACCAAATATTATTATTAGTAGTAGTAGTAGTAGTAGGCATAGTAGTAGTAGAAGTAATAGTAGTAGTGATCGTAGTAGTTGTTGTATTAGTAGTAGCAGCAGCAGCAGTAGTAATAGTAGTAGTAGTAATAATAGTAGTAGCAATACTAATAATGGTAGTAGTAGTCATAGTAGTAGTGATGGTAGTAGTAGTATTAGTAAGAACTGCCCAAATTGCCCAAAAAAAAGTAAGAACTAGTAATAGTAGTAATAATAGTAGTAGTACTTTACAAAGCACTTTACATAAAACAGCAGCAGAAAATACAGAAAATACTGTAGAAAACAGATAAAACTGCACATGACCTGGAGCTGTAGCTGTAGCAGAAGTGGTTACTAACAGTGTAACAGCAGCTTCCAGACCAGCCCAGGAGCTGTGTGTCTGATGTCAGTTAATAATAAATACAGACCGGGGACAGAAGCAGCGCTTTACTGTACTGGAAGTCTTGACCTCGTCTGGGACTCAGAGATGAGTATTACCTCGTCTCAGTCATGCTGTGGCTGCCTGAGGCTGTATTTAATAACACTGCCACACACAAATTAAAATGTTATGATGTTTCTATTACTAAAATAACATTATGTCGGTTTTACCAAAAAACAAATATATTATTATTGTTAGTTCTTCTAACGTGAACTGTGATTACATGGTGATGCGTGAGTGGTTCTCTGTCTTGGGTGAATAGGTTTGTCACCACAATCATTAGATGATTATCATTAATAAGAATAAACACCTTCACATGTGGATTAATAGGTTGTTAAAACGTCACTATATAAAGGTTATGGCCATGTGTAATGGTTGTTGTGTACTTGATTCTCCCCCCCTGAGGCACCAGGGTCTTCATAGCCAGAATCTGTTAGTAACAGTAGGCTGTACTGTAACACAAGTCCCATTATAGATCCTAATTCCTTACAATATGACAATATTGTCGACGATACGACTCTATTCATTTAGTTAGCAAAATACCTAATATGGGAATTATGGTTAAAAAAAATAGGAGAGTTAGTGTGAAAGTAGAAAACGGGATTTGAACCTGTGTAGCAAAAGGTGGAGAATGCAACTTCATGTGTGCAAATGTGTGTGATTGTGTTTGCGTACAGGTGTATGCATGTTCACATGTATGTTCAGTGGACTGACTGCCTCTCATCACTCTTTAAGGTGGAAGGTGTGTCAGGCTTCATTACCTTGCAGCCTTTTGATGAACCAGTGCAGCACCCTGTATCAGACTCTATCTCTACTGCTATTTCTACAACTTTTGTACACACACACACACACACACACACACACACACACACACACACACACAAGTCCTAATCCTAAACTAACCATTACCCTTACCTAAACCAAATTCTAATCCTAATCCTAATCCCATAGACCAAACACAGCCCCTTGAAGGACTGAGGAGCGGCATGATGTCTTTCGAAGGATCTTTCTAACCTTGTGAGGACATTTGGTCCTCATAAGGATAGAAAGATCTAAAATATGAAATACATGAACACACAGACGTCCAAACATGAACACACACATGCACAGGAAGCAAGCCCCCCACAGTTCAACGGGACAGCGATAAATTGCACTTCTCATGTGTGGGACACAAAGGTTAGACATGAAGCATAATGGGGTCAACAGGGGAACCATACAGTACATCCATACTGAGATGGAGCAAGGGCACCTCTGAAGCACCACAGCGTCTGGTAAGCGTCACCATATCCCGCTGTCCCCCCGCCCCCCGCTGCCCTCTACACCTTGAAATACTACATCCTTGGATATTGGCCCCAGTGTTTGCCCTCTCCTCTTTGCACTTGCCATTAGTGCGTTTTCCAGCCCAGTTAGCAAAGACCTCAGAGCTCAGCACTCAGGGTAAAAAGGGACACTGAGAAATCACAGCATCGACTGGAGTAACGGATTCGACGCTACACAACAAACATCCTGCAAGATCTGTGGCGCAGATCTTGACAAGTTTCTTCAAAGGGCAAATCATCTCCTCCGCATGAGGATTTGAGATATTTTGATGTAGGGGTTCAGATTCAGGTCAGCATAGTTCAACAAGGTCAATTTTTAGGTATTAATAACAGACACATTTTAAGAGAAAAGGCTTGTCGAAAGTCTCAGGAAGGAACCAGTACAAAGCAGCTATTGTCCATCACTGACTAGAGGTAGTATCTGATACGTCATTTATTCTCAGAGGTCAGAGGTCAGGTCAGGTCAGGGTCAGCTACACAGGAGCATCCTTGGAGCACGTAGGGGCTTGAACCTGCGTACTCCCGTTAAAGGACAGCCTGCCTGCTCAGTATGCCATCCTGCTGCCTCCATGTGTCTTTATCTTGGTGGAGCATTTTTTATGTGAGGGTTTCATTTAATCCGTGAACGCATCCTGCAAGGATCCCGAAGAAAAACAACCGCCAACAAGAACTTGCGTCAGACTCAATGGAACTGATAATGGTCTATGACTGAAATGGTTGCTGTTGTATGAGTGTGCGAGTTTCTTGTTGGATTATTTGAGTCTATGTATTTTTAACCCACACACCTGAGACAGTCACACGACATCTCTCACTTGCTCAATGATTCTGAGGAAGACATTGTCTGTGCATTATATCACAGTATAGCTGTCATTTCCCCTCTGGTTCATCTAGCAAGAAGCAAAAAGCTAACATTACATTAGTCATCTAATCATCATCATTGTCATCATCTCTGGATTATTTTGTTTTTGGGCAGATTGACCTCCACAATACCTGATCACCGGAGTGGCTTTAGCTCCAGATACCTCGGGTTACCTCAGATTTAGGAATGACTGCATTAAAATGTGATGCAGGTCAGAGCTGGAGTGAATCACAGTCGATATTGAAGCTTGATATCCTGGTCACATCGGAGCGCTTCAACAATTTGATCATGAATTTGGTTTTATTTGAATGCAGCAGCTTTGATTGATGTTTTCATTCTTGTTTTGTTTTGTTTTTGTAACTCGGCATCGTTGCAGCTGAGGCTGCTTCCCTCGACGTGTTGAAATTACAAACAATAATTCTACATTTGACTCCTTATTGATGATGATGACTGCTCTGTTGAGCTCTGATTGGAAGTCGAGCTATTTCAAACATATTCCACCACCTCACCACCTCGGGGCAGATTGCAGATTATTAACTTATTTTTCTTTTACTTTTCCATTAGAAGCAACGTCAGTTTTACTGACTGAATGATTCTGCTGGGATCATGAATGTCAAATCCAGAAAAGCATAGAAACCACCAGCTGACAAATCTACTGTAGGTAGTCTGTCTGGGCTTTTAATACCTGAAATGCATGATGCTACAGTGCAGGATGTGTACTTAAATTTCTAAAATAGTATATAGGATTTATATTAGATTATCTATACTTATATTTGTTTGTTAAACAAGCCACCTAGTTCATCTACCCTGCATGAACATTAGTAAATTAAACCTTCTGAGTTTACCTTTTCACTAATTACACTATACACTATGTAATACATCATTTACTAATGTGTGTTTTTGCTGAGGTTGGAAACAGCAGAGAAAGAAGACTGAACATCTCCCTTTTCAATATGATGCTATGGTACTACAGGTATAACATCACATGGATAGCCATGTAGGAAAGATCCACTGTTAGCTATCATCAATCTGTGATCTTCAATGTTATCTCAGATGAAGAGTTGTCGTTACTTTTTTGGTATAGCCACTTTCCCTCTACCTGCCTCCGCCCTTTCCCCTTTTCAGTTACTGATTTCCTACATTTCCCAGAATGCCTTTCAACAACCCCCAGAGAACAGGCCTGAAGTTGCTGCTTTCAATCAATGGCGGTCATATGGGCATATAAATATAGCTAGCTAGACAACTAGTTTGTGAACATTAGGGCGTGTCAAAACCCAACATGTCTTGTGGCTGCATTGCATTCTGGTCTATCTCTGCTACTGCATTGCATTCTGGTCTATCTACTGTCGGTGGAGAAATTGGTCTCTCTCTCTCCTCTGATGGATTTCTCCTGTATGATTGTTGATCGTCGGTCTAGAAAGAAGCCCTTGCTCTTTGATTCTGATTGGCTGACACCAAAACCTGACGGTTACCGTTGATGGTTTAGATCCATGAAACATTTTCTGATATCAGACTCCGTTGTCGCTGCTGGAAACATCTTGATGTGACGTCAAGACAGAAATAAGAAAAATTCCAACACAAAACAACCAAATGGACCCAGGAATACAACATACATTGTCAATATTTGTTTTTAGGGTGGATTTTTCCTTGAAAGGGCATTGCACAACAACAGTGTACCGTAATAACACTCTAAAATGAAATATGTTGCTTGACACGGCTGTAATAATTGGTGCTCTGGTGCCTCCGTGACCTTGTGTGGGTAACCTTTGGTTTCTCCAGTCATCTGAGGTGAGGTGAGATTTTGTACGATGCCCAGACATGTTGCTGTGAGAGAATAGGCTTGAATCAAAGCATGGAGCTCGCCTGCCAGGGCTTCCCAGTGGGGAGGCTTCGAACAGGGGCTTTGATCAGCTGGTGTGGTGGGCAGTGTGTGTGTGTGTGTGTGTGTGTGTGTTTTTGGGGGGGGGGCAGCTGCAGGGCCGGCTCCTTCAGGTCTCAAGAGAACTGTTTGATGTGGAGATTTCCTCACCAGGTGGTTTATAAAAAGGTCAGTGCTCTTAAAATATTACCAACTTCAGTCTGTCACGGAGGTGCTTCGGGGAAATGTGGCCCAGAGCCAATCACGTCGAGGTTCAAAGGTTTATTTCTCACATACACAGTTATAGTGTACAAGAGTACAGTGACATGTGGTATACTCAATCACCTATGCTAAACGTTGAAAAGGAAAAGGGGCTGAAACTAGGAGATATGCAAAAAAACTACACTACTACTAGTACTACTACAAGAAATAAAATAAATATATAGATAATATGGCCATGTACAAATAAGCAATAGAAAGTCAGGTGTGTACATGCACAAAAAGAATGTGCAATATAAAAAACCAGAGTGCAAAACATTTTTGTAAAACATAACAGAGAATTGTTACTTTTAAAATAGAAGAAGGGGTTAATTTAGATTAGATTAGATTAGATTAGATTAGATTAGATTAGATTAGATTAGATTAGATGGCTCTTTATTGTCCCTGAGGGGAAATTGCAGTTATGCAGCAGTGAACAAGAGAGAGGCACACACCACTATACAATGAACACATTTAAGGGCAACAAACTGTAAAAAATAAAATAAAATAAAAAAAGATCAAAATATACAAAAAAAAAACATAGTGTAGACTGCGCATGAACATTTTCGTTGCGTGTTTTCCTTCCTGGTGAACACAACGTACATGGTTTCAGATGACACCTGAAGCCTCTCAGTGGAGGCCCGTCCATTAAGCTGTGTGGAGGAAACGCCTTCTACCCTGGACGACGCCCTTTTCCCATTGAGGGGACGAAAATGGGATTCCCCAAGCCACACATCTCCTGACTTCACACCATGGATGGAAAGGAAAATCTGTTGTACCAAACAAACTGTCATTCACTTTCATTCATTTTGTGCTGATTTCAGATCGATCAACAACAAACAAGATCAATCAAACTGAGTTAAAGAAAGAAATGTTTGCTGGAGAAGAGCAAATTTCCTACTTCATATTAAAGGGACGCGCTAAAGCTGAAATGTCACAAGGTAATAAATTGTCATTTGGCATACCCCCCCCCAAAGCACCGTCTTCCTCATGATGCATAGAAGACGTGGGAGAAATTCCAGCTGGATAAATCAAAGGAAAAGGTGGAGAGACGAGACAGTCCCAAAGTGCACTTAAGCAAAATGGCCAAGTGACTCAGCATAACCCCTTGTCACAAATTTCCTGTCGTGTGTGTGTGTGTGTGTGTGTGTGTGTGTGTGTGTGTGTGTGTGTGTGTGTGTGTGTGTGTGTGTGTCGTCACCATGTCAAATGTGTTAGTAAAAAAGTAAAATGAATACAGAGTGGCAACTGAGTCATTTGTGTATCTGTGTGTGTGTGTGTGTGTGTGTGTGTGTGTGGATACTGCGGGGGGGGGGTGTATGTATGCATGTTGGGGTGGTTTGGAGGTGGGGGTGCATTCATTCAACAAAATGAATCGCTCTCAAACTAAATTAAATTTCAGCTGGAATGAAATGATGGAAGTGGTCTCTCTCTCCGTGCTAGCTGATCGCTGTGGGAGGGCAATATCGCTAAAAGGCTTTTAGAAGATTAATTTAATGTTTTTTTTCTTCTTCTCCTCCCTCTCTCCAGCCTTTGTTCCCCGTCCAGGTGCTCATAAACCACAGCGTTGCTTTCGCGTTGACATTTAGTAGCTGGAAAATGGCGGCGAGCCAGCCGAGAGGGCACCTGCGTCCAAGGAGGGGTTGGGGGGGGGGCTGTGCGTTGGGTCCATGTTGTCTACATAGCCGTGGGGGGGCAACACAATGCCATCGTTTTGTTTAGCTGGCACTGAAACGGGGCGACGGGGGGGGGGGGCTGATATAGTGGTGAGAGAAACTTACCAGGCTTGTCCATCAACAGGAACGGTGTCCTTGAGTAACCTCATACCTGCTCACTCGGAGGGTCAGCAACATTCCTCAAATTTTAAAGGAAACCCAGCAAAGCCAAGTCCAACCCTTAGGTTTACACGATGCACAGATTTAACATCAACTCAAACGAGCCAAAAACCTTCAAAATACGACATTATGGCACCATGAAAAACTTTGGAAACTGTTTGGAAACTGAATCAGAAAGATAATTAGTGCAGGTAGCAGCTATGGACGACGTACGCCATCTCTGTCGCAAAATAACATCTATTCAACGTCAAAATGTGTGCTGGGAACATTTCATTTGATTTAATTCGTTCATCTGTACTGGCGCTGATGCATATTGTACATCACATTCAGCCACGTCTCCTCCCCGCCTCCTTCATCCAGCATGTCAGTAAGAAACACATGAACTTGAACTGACCAGACTGATAACAATGCTGCGAATGTCGGTGACGAATAGTGTTTCATATGCTGCCCACTGCTGAGTATGTTGTACGCTTAATTTCCTGAGTCGGAATTACTTGTTAAGCAGTGAATGTGTTGTAGGTTTTCACTTTACTAGCTCTGCAAACTGAATTTCCCTCAGAACAATGAATGTTATTGTGTCTTGTATCATCCTAACACAGTCTACATAAAGAAAGTAAGAAAAAGGTTATTTGTTATCAATGGCCTTGCAGCAACGGATAATGTCATCTAAAAAAGTCCATCTAAATATAAAATGTATTGAAACCTGTTATCCCCTCATAGTGAATACAAACTACATTAAGGTGCTTTGTGTAGCATCAATATATCATCATCAGATGAACTGAGATACCTTGGTATAGTTACTGTCAACAAATGACACCATGGTGGAGACGTTGGGCAGCCTCTAGCTCACGCCAGTGGTATGGTGTATCTCAAAATGACCACATTTCCCATAAACCCTGTTGCTTCCTGTCACAAAGAGGATGTTGTGCTTTCAATTGTTCCCCATGGGTTAACAGGAGCACAGATACCCTGCAGTAAGACCCTTGTAGAGGAAAAACGTTGCTGTGTGTTTTCCTGTGGTGCTAATTCAGGACACAAGCTAAAGGCCTGTACAGGATCTATAACATGGATGGCTCTGTTGTGATCTCGGCTTGAAAGTAAACACAAATTAAAACATTTTTTTTTCTGGGACTGGATCAAGGTTGAGGACAGACGTGGACATGCACACTCATCGATCAGCCATCGATCCTGGGTGGGGGATGAAAGCACAGGAAGCAGTCGTGGCCATTTCATGGTGGATATATTTGTGACTATAGAAACAGGCAGCAGCAGCAGGCCCCTCCCTGTAGTCTGGCAGGCCCCCTGCTGTGTGAGGACAGATACTAACCATCCAGTATCTCAGAGGCCACAGGCTTTGATCACAAGAAAATGGAGCGCTTACCCTTGAAATTCCTTTTAACGCATGAACTTAAAGGCATTTTTACAACAAATTGCACCGCCATGTTTCACATTTGGATTGTTTTGCCCTTCAGCACGCGGTTTCAGTTCATCAATGTCTTATTGTACTTGACAGTGACCAATAATTTCTCTCTCTCTCTCTCTCTGTTATCATAGCCACGAAACAATTTAAATGTAATTAATAGAAAACATGATAAATGAAAAAAATAAACAAAGGGGAAAACATCATTTAACATAATACATCATTTAACAGGCAAATAGCTTAAATAACCTGTCTGTGCAAAGGAAGGTGAGAACTCTAAATAGGATCGATCCATCAGATCCTGCAAACTGGTAAATATGTGCAAACACGATTAAAGGTGCACATGCAAGTACCATCCATGTACATGTCAATCAGTAAAAATCTCACTTGTGTAAAGACAAAGGTACAGAGCCACAGGACATTATCTCCCACACTATTGTAAATAGTGTGAACCTGTTATTTTGCACATTTCTGCTGAGCATTGCCACTTTGCATTTCACTGCACACACTGTGTGTGTATGTGACAATTAAACTTCTTGAATCTTGAATCTTGAAACACTGGAAGAGTAACGGTTTGGAGCGGTTTCAAATTGGAGCTTTTACTCTTTAGTGTGGTTCATGTGGTGAGAACGACGCCATTCAAACCTTTTTTTCTCTTACCAAAATTACCCATCAGTCCATCAATCAAACAAACAATCCATCCCCGCAACACATTGATCACATAATCAAGCGACCAGTCAGATACTGTTATCCAGAAGCTCCATGATGCTCACAAACAAACACCAGCGTCAGTCGGCCCTCACTTTAGATTAGCCGATGAGAGCGAGATGGTGACGAGATGGATGGTTCCTGGGCTGCCAGGGCTCGTTTTGATGACCCGTGTTCAGTTAAATTATGGCAGTAATGATGCCACGACAGTGATGAATCGTGCCTGTTACTGTTACATCAACTGTGTCAACAATTACACATTTGAAAATGGACTCACACTGGCTACGTGGAACCTGGAGAACATTAGCTAGTTTTACACTTAGCTTCGTTTCACTGAATCAGGAACAGCACTGACTGGCTGATGGTACGCCGCTTCCAGGGTTGAAAGATGTCATGCCATTCATGACATTCGATGTTCTGCTCGAATAGAATAGAATAGATCTTTACTTGCCCCAAAGGGAATTTACCTCGCACAATAACAGACACAATATAAAGTATACATCAACATATTTTAAGTAATTCATCCAGGAACTGCCGCTACCTTCCATCACCACATTTATATTTTAGGCATTTTGCTGATGCCCTAATTCACAATGATTCACAACGAGTGAGCAGGTGGGTTTAGTGTCTTATAAGCTCAGACCAATATATCACTTTACTGGTGAATCAGGCTGATACTGGCCTTTTACCGGAATCTGGATATTGGCTAGTCATGTCTGACCAGGCAAATGATTCCAGTGTGGTGTTGGAGCCAACGGAGAGTTGTAATGTCACATGTGGGTCTCAATCAGTGTCATCGCTGTGCCATCGAGGCCCAACGGTATTCAGGTTTTTCTTCCAACCAAACACTACAGCAGCTTGTAATGAAAACCTGCACACTCCTGGGCTGAGCAGCCACTGGTCTAGATGCTGTTTCAGAGGCTTGTTGAGGCTTTTCAAAACTTCCAAGAATACGATTCTGGGGAAAACACTGAATCCTTGTCTTTTTGGTGGGCAAATGTTGAGATATCAGCACAAAATATCAGCAACTTCAATCCAGAAATATCGATGTTGGTATCGGCCTTCCAAACCCCATATCTGTTGAACCCTGGTGTCTTGCTCGTCTTGCTCGTCTCTCTAATTTCCGCCATCTCAATTAGCCTCCACAGCATGACTCGTTCAGCTCATTCAACTTCCATCATTGCTCATTTACACTGAATGGAACCATGTGAATGTCAATATCTTGCTATTGAATTTCCGAAGGGCTTCTCTCTTGCATGTGATCTTATTGTTAATCTCTTGCAGAACACACAATCTGCAATTCTTGAACTTTCACACAGTACATTGAATCTGCTCAGAATGTGAGGTGCTGTTACATTTTGTCCTGTGTAAATTGGCAGGGTCAGTGTCCTTGTGCATCTTTTGTACGTGATGAAATGAAGCGATTCTGATCCTCTTGGCAACACGAAAATGGACAAATACCATCTGAGCAGGAACGAGTGAAGGACCTCGCCTTTCTCAGACAATCACTGTAATTGTCGGCACTTGGAAAAGTTTGTAGCTAGCACAGTGATTAGTGCTGGTGTGTCTCGTCAGTGAGGGGGAAGGGTAATCAAAGATAATTGTTCTAAATCATTGTGATGTTTTGTTTTAATGGCGCACCTGCATTGGGATGTTTTTCAGTGTATTTGTAATGCATTCAGATCTGATTTTACTATGAGGCACTTTTTAGCTGCTGCTGTAATCCAGCATTCCGCATTGCTGTTGTTGATGTTGGCTGTTGCGGGGATCAAACCTGTGACCCTCTGGTTACACAACGAGTTCCCGGGATCTTTCAAACCATTAAAGCTGCAACGGCCAACTTCACACGTTGGCGCCTCCAGAAGGCAGTGAGACGTAACTGTTTGGGAAATTTGAGCTTCAATAGCCAGAAATCCTTTAAGGTGATGTCAGCAAGCAGCCAAGCCAACCCAGCCGGTCTGTGATGGTTTATACCAAAGGGACAAGAGAGGTAAAAGATCGGAGTGCTGACTCGCTGCTCGATAGGAGACATTTGTATTTTGCTCTTAAGTTTTAATTGGCAGAGGTGTAAAACTCCAGGTTGAGAAATTAAAAGTCCTGCCAGGATTTTTTTCTCCACCTGTGCTCTTAACCAGGTGATCGCGATTATCAGTAATCACTAATTAGAAAATCAAAATCAAACTCTGGCAAGTCCTTTTACTCTCTGAACCTGGATTTTACACCTCTGTCAATTGGTCGTTTGTGTGGAGAAGATTTCCTGCCAGCGTGCCAATTTCAAAACCCGACACCAGAATTTAATTTGGGCAAATAGTGTGAATGTACAGCGTGTCATTTAGGGATCGGATGCTGTCCTCTGGTGCAACCACACTTTGCTTTTTAGGCTGATAAGGGTGGGTGTAATTTTACATTAAAATTGTGATATACAGTGATCTACTAAAGGTTACTAAATAATATTTATAATAATAATAACAATATTTGAATGGAACTTTCATATTGTGTTTCATAATCTAATAGTAATCTGAAGTGGAATGTAGAGTCAGCTGCACTGGCTGTGGCAACAGCCCAAACCCAAACCCTTACATCTGTCATTGTCATCATGCTATTAAGATTATAACAATACAATCTAACTCTGTGTACAATAATTGCTATGTAATTAAAGTCCTTTGCATTCTGAATGGTAAATTCAGAGCAATGCATCGCCGTGTGAAGTTCCATGGAAATTAGTGTCCCACAGAGTTTGAATTTGAATTTCTAATTGCAGGTTTGCACGTCTGATTTAATAGAATTATCATTTTGCAGACATTCTTTGCATCAACAAAGTAAAAGTGACTTGGACTGATAACAACAACCCTCTAGGGGGAAAGTGAATTCATTACTTTTATTAGAAGAGATTTGTTAAATATCTCTTTAACAAAACTCTCTCACAGTTTAGAAACCACGCATTCAGTAATACATCAATTTCATTGCATCAAACCAATTAATTTTAAAGCAGCTGCAAGGTCACTTTGATATGCTTGTTTCTGTTTCACCTTAATTACAATAAATCTCTAGATAGCATCAGTGTGCTTGATGATTTTTTTAAACTGATAAAGTAGTTATGAGGTTTTTATCTCACTAAATATACGGACCAAATTCAATTTTACTTGATTGGATGATTCAACTGATAACAGATTTAACACAATCCTTACATATTTGTATACCACATACATCTCTAATAGAAAAAATGCATTTATTTGATATTTTTTTCCAATGACTTTAACATGAGGAAAGGTAATTAACACAAGCCACAACCAACTGGAGTAAAAGCTTGTCTACTCTACTCCACGTTTGGGTAACCAATCATTTGTAGGTCCTATTCTCCTCTAAAAATAGTTGGATGGTTAAAAGGTCAAAGTATGTAGTGCATTTTGTAATGTACCAGCTGCCGTGGCCATCGGACAACCTGCAGATCATTAATATCCACAGGAGCAATTTCAAAGACCGGGCACTCGCCTGCAATAGCTGCTATCGATTTGATGTTAAATTGGAAGGAAGAAGCAGGAACTGGACGGTGCTGATCAAGAGCCAAGACCAGTACCCAGTCGCCATTACATTCTCAGGGCAGCACTACTGCATCCTTACACACTCTGCTATCACAGTTAGAGCATCATCAAATCTTTGTTGTTAAACTTGCAGCATGAAAACATACATCAGAGGAGTGAAATCATAGGCGCTGACATTAACAAAGCAAGCCAGAGCAGTCCCTTTCTCATTCTTCAGACCATGAGAGGAGTTGCATCATTGCTCGGAGCGACTGTGACTGTGAACTGTTGTAGTTCCCGGGATCTTTTGAGTCCTACCCTCCCAGATCCCTGCAGCACAGAAGCCCACATCTCCCAGCTACACAAGGGTCCTTGAACTCTGCACGCCACAGTTGTTTTGTCTCTATTACTACATATTAAACACACAGAGAGAGACCCCAACTTGATAAAAGAAGATTGACAAAAGAGTGGGAGCAGAGGTACATTTTGACGTTGAATAGAGGTTGATGCGTCAGTTTGTGAAATTGTGATCTAAATATCTTTCTGATATCAGTTCAAAATGGTTTCTAAAGCTGTGTAATATGAAGTTTTACTGTATATCACATTGTGAAACTTTTGTGCTGGTTCGTGTTGACGTTGAACGCACATCATGTAAACCTAACTGTGCATTCACACTGCGAGCAACTTAGTGACGTGTCTCTATTCTGACTGATTCTGGGCAGTACGAGATGTAGTGGTCACTGCTTTGGTGTTGCCTTTCATAACGTTACATCATTTTGATGAGTTGTTAGCAAGTTAGAATTAGGTAGCACTACTCAAAAATAAACAGAAAAAACTCAATAATATGACTTCAGAGCTTATCATCGACCCAACAGCGGATGCAACCGTTCTCCAAGCATCGTTACTGAGACATTCAATCCTGTAGTCTTTCATATAAACGTTTAAGAGACCTGGGAAGCTTAATAATTTTGCACTTGCCAAGTGAAACTTTTGTTCACAAAAAACAAATAACATTGGTACAAGGAAGCACAGAAATCTGATTGGCTGTTGACGGCCAATGACTGCAAAATGTTCAACCATGGCCAACTTTTGTTGGCCGACAAGCTTGCTGATCGTCCCGTCCACACATCAGCCAAGTTTCCCTGGTCCCTCAGCTCTATGGGAAATGAATGGACTTCCAGTAACCTGTTGGTCGTGTTGTTCGCGGTGTGACCGCCCAGTAAGGGGTTGGACTTGGCCGCCTGTCCATGAAATGCTCGCTGGAAGGTCCTGCAGCATTTTACTCAAATAGAATCACAGTGACTTCAGTGATATGGGGATTAACTTTAGCTCTCATCATTGTACCTAATACAAAAATATGTGTTTGCCTTCTCTTCATGTAAGAGGAGATGGGTATTGGTATTTTTGTATTTATCAAGCCCTTTGCTGTTCGCTGCCTTTATACATCACTTCACTAATTGGACAGGAGGGTTGAACCTACAGTACCTGATCTCTGGATTAGCTCAGGCTCCCTCATATCTGAAGTGAATTACAGTATCAGTAGAAAGTTATACATTTGTTTTTATTTGATTGCAGATGCGTTGATTTTTTTTCTCTTCTTTTGTTATTTGTTATTGCAGTTTTGTAAATCAGGGTCCTAACCTCAATTTGTTCTCCGAGATTTAAATGAAGGTTGAATCATTTTTACTCAAATAGAAATACCTCAAAACAAGCCAAAGTAATATAATCAAAAAGTACTCAAGTGTTGTTACTTTCAAACATACAGTGTTATTAACCTCCAAAAGTGATGTAGCTTCTCCGATGTGGTCTTCATAAAAGTTTTAGCATCGCTAGAATGACTCTTGCAGTAAGTGATGCATACTATGGTACAACTTTAAAGGAAAACCACCCTCAGATACTCTTACCCTGTTATATATCACCAGTCTGTGATGTTCAACGTGTTCCCATTAGTTATTTTGTAATGTAGTTGTTGTTGTACGCCCTTTCCCTCACCCTGCCTCGTCTACTTTTACTTCCATCAGTGATTTCCTACGTTTTACAGAACGACTTTTGACCAAGCTGTATGTTGAACACTGCATGGGAAAAAGAAAAAAGAAAAGGCTGTACATACCATGAGGTGGTATAAACAGAGGATAAATATATACCTATACAGCCAGTACATAGTTGAGTACATAAGAAATGTAGGAATGCAAATATGTATGTATTTATGTGAGTATGCACCTATTACTGTATGTATACATGCATGTGTATACATACACACACATACATCACCCCCTTCTCATGACCCATCCATCACTGTCACTTGCTCTGCTGTTTTTAACCAGTTTGAGCCTGTGTCTCTTTCTCTACTAAAGAAAATTATTGCTCATATGAAACCGTCAGGTTGTCCCACAGATGTTGTCCCCCCTCGCCTTTTCAAAGAGATTTGTGAGACTATTGGACCAAACATTCATATAATTATGAATAGTAGTCTCGCTTCAGGTGTTGTACCAGCTAATTTTAAGCATGCAGTAGTGCAACCATTGATCAAAAAACCCAATCTGGACACCTCAGTCTTCTCCAATTTTAGACCAATTTCCAAGCTCCCGTTTCTGTCAAAAATTTTGGAGAAAGTTGTTCTTATACAATTGCAGTCCTTTTTAGACATGCATGGCATTCTAGAGGTGTTCCAGTCTGGTTTTAAAGCCCTTCATAGCACAGAGTCTGCACTTTTAAAAGTTTTGAATGATCTTTTATTAGCTATTGACTCCGGGGACTCCGCCCTTCTTATGCTTTTAGATCTCACAGCTGCATTCGACACAATAGACCATAGTATCCTGATCTCTCGCCTGGAGCATTGTGTTGGCATTAAAGGCACTGCTCTGGAGTGGTTCAGGTCTTACCTGTCTGAAAGAAGTTTTTCTGTCAGCCTTTGTGACTCTGTATCCTCCTCAGCGCCTCTCCCCTGTGGAGTCCCTCAGGGTTCCATTCTTGGGCCAATCCTTTTTTCCCTTTATTTGCTCCCCTTAGGGTCTATTCTTAGAAAGCATGGCATCTCGTTCCACTGTTACGCAGATGATACACAGATTTACTTGCCTTTAAAACGGAAAGATGCTAACTCTTTAAAACCTTTGATGGACTGTCTCAAGGACATCAAAGCTTGGATGGCCTTGAACTTTTTAAATTTTAATGACAGTAAAACTGAAATCCTGATGTTTGGACCCAGTAGTGCCTGTGACGCTTTTCATATAGACCTGGGTTCCCTGGAATCATATGTAAAACCTGTAAAAAATCTGGGTGTGATAATGGACTGTGATTTTAAATTGGACAAACAGATAAATTCTGTGGTAAAATCTAGCTTTTTCCAGCTGAGGCTCTTATCGAAGGTCAAGTCTTTTTTATCGTTTGACGATTTTGAAAGGGTTATACATGCTTTTATCACGACCCGACTTGACTACTGCAATGCCCTGTATGTTGGTGTTAGCCAGGCCTCTCTCTCACGCCTGCAGTTGGTCCAGAATGCTGCAGCTCGTCTTTTAACAGGAACGCGCAAGCGAGAGCACATTTCCCCCATACTGGCCTCCCTCCACTGGCTCCCTGTACGTTTTAGGATTCATTTTAAGATTTTATTGTTTGCTTACAAGTCATTAAATGGGCTAGCTCCACCTTATCTCTCTGATGTTTTACAGCGATATGTTCCATTAAGGTCACTCAGGTCCGCTGATCAGTTGCTCCTGGTTGTACCTAAGGCAAGGCTTAAGCTCAGGGGAGATCGCGCTTTTGCAGTTGTAGCCCCCAAACTCTGGAACGAGCTGCCTCTACATGTTAGGCTGGCCCCTACATTGTCTGTTTTTAAATCTCGCCTCAAAACACATTTGTACTCCTTGGCTTTTAACTCAGTATGAGAGTTGCATTTTTCTTTTTGTTTGGTCTTGTTGCTTTTATATTACTGTCATTCTGTCTCTTAAACTGGTCCTTGTGTTTTATTGTGTTTTTAAGTTTTTACGATTGATTGATTGTACAGCACTTTGGTCAACTGTGTTGTTTTAAATGTGCTTTATAAATAAAGTTGGATTGGATTGGATGTGTAATATGTGCACGTACAGTATGTGTTGTATGTGTTGCGACCTTTCATGTCCAGTTCGACTATATACACCTTAGGCTCAACATCACCCCCTCACCCCCCCAATCCCCTCCAGAAAGAGAGAGAGAGAGCAAAAGAGAAGAGAATGAAAGAGGGCAGGGGGCTTGATAGCCGAGAGAGAGAGTTGATCCGAGGCAGAGAGTGGCGTTTGCTTTTTTTTTGTCCAGAGAGGGAGAAGACTGCAGATTCTGACCTTCGGATTTCGTCCTACCAATTTCTCTGTTCTTTCAAGGAAGCATGAATCTAATTTAGGCCTGGGAGCTTCGCGGCTCCTTCCTTTGATCTGCTACACTTGATGAGTACAAAGGGGGAGGGGAGGGGGGCAAAAGAGAGAGAATTGGTGAGAGAGGGAGAGAGAGAGAGAGTCAAGGATGAAAAAAGGAGGGGAGAAGCTAGGAATCTGCTGTTTCAAACCGGCCAAATTATGTACACACATTACAGATGTGAGGCATGCTTCCACTGATTTACTGCCTCTAATGACCAGTGAAATTGAGAGGGGTAAATGGGGACACCCTGAATAGGGAGCAAACGAAGTCAAAGACAAACACACCGAGCAGGCAAATACCATTACTTTGAAGAGAGGGATGGATGAGAGAAAGAGAGAGAGAGGAGTGTTTGATGGCAAGGTTTAGATCCCTGCAACACCCTTCACCCCATTCCTCCCCCCCCCGTCATCTGAAACCATATCTTCATAAGGCCACGACAGGTGTGTTAGAAAGGGCGCGGCACCCACTTGATATCATCTCTGTGGCGCCGACTGTTGAACGCAGAATTGTATTTAAGGATAATACAGCGGGAAGGCAGAGGAGATAGCGAGAGAGGAGAGAGAAGGATGTGGCACGGAGCAAACAAAATGCCTTCATCGCAGGGTGTAATGCGCCGCAGACAAATAGTGTTGTTTTATCGCCCGGAGGGGGAGAGAGAGCTTTTAAATTCATGCTCACTCTCCGGGAGGCAGCAGCGATGGCAGCTGGTGACTGATGTGCCACAGAGACACAGGTCATCGCTGTGTGGCTGTGTGGGCAAGTAATTCAATATAGTATTGACTCCTAAAATCGTATTTTTCTTGAATAAAGTGAAGAAATTCTGCCAACAGGATGAAAGGAAGGAAGATTTTTTCTGGAAACAAGATACAGTATCTGGAAACTGCCTTACCTTAACACTAGTTATGCTCTTAGTTGCTTGTTTAGGAAGGAAATGCACTTACAATTTCTGGTGACTAGTAGTTCTCTTGCCTACCTATGTTGAATGCACTTATTGTAAGTCGCTTTGGATAAAAGCGTCTGCTAAATGCCTGTAATGTAATGTAATGTAATATTTAAAGGTGCTATGTGGAGCATTTCAACATCGGTAAATCATTACCACATTATTTTTGAGACATCAGTGTGATAACAAACAAGGACATCTCCGGCGTTGCGTGCCACCGGGTCGGATTTGGCGGGAAATCTGGATCTGCAATCTGGAAAGAAAACAGGAAGACACTGACGCTGTTATTCCAGCACAAACGCAGCTAAAGCTTTCAGAGTTTCTGGCAGATGGTGGAAAGAGTGAAAGGCTGATAGAAAAATCACTTCCAACATGCTTATCTTCTTCAGTGAAGACAAGGAGAAAATGTTTGAATGAAGAAGCAAAGAAGGGGAGGCTAGAGCTGCAGAGATCCTCAAGTACCAACAGCCTCTTAACGGCAGGAAGCAATTGGGTATATGGGAAATGTAGTCTTAATTTTGAGAAACAATAGTACTAACAATACCAGTGCTGTGGGATAGAGGTGTTTATGGTAATACCAACATTGAAGCAAGCTGAGCTGTCGAGAGGTTATCCCACCCTAATGGCAGATATTTCCACTTGTTCCAAGGAAAATACAATTAAATTAGTTGTTAAGTTGGATATTGTTTGCAGTGTGGGAACACTTTGAACCTCCACTACAATGGCAAAGCGCAGGCCTCAAAGAGCACCACTCCAACTGAGCTTAAAATGACCTCCTGGAGAGGGAATCACCAACAAGGATCGAAGTGGATACTAACATCACCTCCATGCAGGATATGAATTATGGAAAAGAGTATGACATTACATTACAGTCATTTAGCACTTACAATAAGTGTGTAGGTAGGCAGGAGAACTACTAGTCACCAAAGATCATAAGTGCATCTCTTCCTCAAACAATGTGAATATGATCACGAGCCCCAGTTATATTTATAAAAACTCTCTAAATGGACACAAAAACCAAATGACATCAAAACTTAACATGGATGGGAAATCCTCTATTGCAAATGTATTTTGCTTACATCCTAGGACACAATGTACTTCATGGTTCTCACACAGAAACATTTGTCTCTTTGTTTGGTAATCTGTTTGGTAAATTGACGTCACTCCACAACATGTATAGTTTCACATTTGCTATGAAGGTAATTGATTTACCATGCTTCTCCCTCCGCCTCTCTTCCTCTGCAAATCTTCAGCAGAATAAATCATATATTTGTGGATTACCAAGATTGCAACAAGCAATAGAAGTTTGGCAGTTGTGTCACAAATTGTCTAGTAACTACAGCTGGCGCCATCTTGGAGGTCCAATGGAGAATTAGCCATAATAATTAGCGCCATTAATAATGGCTGAATATATAACAACCAGGCTACAAACAAGAGAGCTGACAGAGATTGTTGTGAGGGTGTAGATCCATTCAGATCCTTTTCAGTAATGTTGGAAGTAAAAGTGAATGGTCTGAAACTGTCTTGTCTGCCTGTTGCTTTTGGTCCGAGTCTCTACTCCAAAGTTGTACTTGGGAAAGAGTCAATTAACTTGAAGAAACAGTTGCTGTTTAGCTTTGTTAGCTAGCTAACTAGCCAGCAAGCTCATTTAGTAAGGTATTAACATGTCACTACTAGCCACTACTAATGCTAGCTTATACGCTAGGTATGATAGCTATATTGTGCAAATCAAATGTGTTTGCAACAAGACAGTGATGGTTAGCTGCTCAGATATTATGGTTAGCTAGCTAACAAGATGACATTACCCAAATACAATTTCACTGATATCGTCGGTTTTCAGTAAAAAACAGTCTATTAATTTCTGTTGAGACAAACAAGTTCAGAAATGCAATCAGTTGTTCACAAACACCAAGAGCTGAGGACCTCCAATATGGCCGCCAGAGGGTGTGTTACGTCACCTGGAAGCCCTTTATAGTAAGGAGGTCAAGGGTCAGCGCTCACAGCACTATAGATGTCAATAGATGTATTAAATATACTTGGGACCCTCAAGTGATCATATGTGATTGGGAAGTGTGAGGTAAAAAAAATGAGCCAGAGAATAAAAGAAAGAAAGGTCCGCCTCTTCTCTTATTCCTTCCCCTCCGGCTGTCAACATCTCTCTGCTCCGTCACGATTGACATGTCTGTCAGCATGGCAGGCCTGTGGCAGGCAGCTCCCGGAGGTGATCTATGTTGATGTTGATTGAAGGTGTTCATTCTCTCGCTGCAGACAGGAAATTTTTATTTATTAGCTATTACAAATCTTCTGTAAGTCCAGGCAGGCAGGCAGACAGACAGACAGACAGACAGACAGACAGACAGACAGACAGACAGACAGACAGACAGACAGACAGACAGACAGACAGACAGACCAACGTCAGGCCCTGGAGAGGAGATGGGAACTCTGGACTTTGAAGCTTTTTGAAGGTCGATACTGATACTGATATTTTTGTATTGAAGCTGCTGATAGCCCATATTTTTTCTGAAACTGAATAAAGTATTAAAGTATTAAAGTGTTAAAGTATTAAAGTATTAAAGTATTCAGTGTTTCCTCCAGAATTGCATTGCTGTTAGGGTGTAAAAGACCATCATGCGACCAGAAGGATTAAGACCATCATGGGACACTAAAACTCTCCATTGAAACCAGACCAATGAAATTAGTTTCAGCAGCTCTTTAAGGCAGGGAGACCCCCCCCACCCCCACCTATTCAATGGGAGGGAAACTCTGGATACATTACTACCTTTTAAATTAATAATTAATCCATGGAAATATTATTGAACAAGTAAATTAATTAATAAAAAATGCAAAGGAAATACAATAGAATTGTTTCTATGTAGCTGTGTTTTGGGAGAAACCTCCATCATATCTGCAGCAGACCACAACACCAATATCTGATATTTAATAAAAGTCCAATACTGGCAAACTGAGCTATCGGTCCAACCCTGCTCTGGGCTCACCCTCAGCTCTGTCCCAGCCTCTGGTCCAGCCTTTCTGCCTTGCTTGCAAACGTCACTGATCTCACAACACACAGTGGTCCCGACATCGTGCCTCTGGGCCCTATGGAGATATGTTTTGACTGCCGCTGTCACAAATGACTAAATAAAACTACAACGTCAAAAAATATGAGTAAAAATCCAAAGTATCCCCTTGGTTGTGGTCCGGTAGCTCAGTGGTTTCAGCAAGGCAACAACACGGTCAGGGTTAGGAGTTCAATTCCCACTGGGGCCACCCGTGCTGAAAATGTACTGTAAGGCTCTTTGGATTCAAGTATCCTCCAAATAGCAGATGTGGTATAATTCGTGGTTATTGAAGTTATTCACGTTGAGATGCTGATGGGAATCATTTCTTTATTTATAACATAATGATTTATTACTGTTGACCCCAACACAATTCCCTTTCAATTTGACTGATTCAGAAAGTAAATTGAAAGTAAATAAACATTAATTTAATTTGTTGAAATGTATTTTCTTCATAATTAAAAAAAAACAGCTTGAAATTGAATTTACCGCACTGTGGAAGACTCTCGTGAACTATATTCTCCTATAAAGGATCATAACACCGAAGGAAACAGCAGACCTGCAGTGGCTCATATTCTAGTTGTAACTCCTGACAGATCTCACAGTGGCAGCTTAGCCCTCTTGTAATATTTCCTCAATATAAGTTCGACTCCAAAACGCTATACATTAATTTTGGAAAAAAACTATTACCTTTAGTTAATCATTCAATATCACTAAAATAAAGATGATCCAATCTGTAAAAGTGATATAGTTTTCTCAGCCCAGGAGTTAAGTTACCTATTAGCCATTGTTCTATCTAAGTATATATTCTGGGAGAACAAGTGTCATTTCTTTCACATGGTAGATTCTTCATTTATACAAAGTTGTTCCAAGGACACAAACAGATCAGAGGAAGGAATAAGACATGTATACATGTTGAGTTTGCAATCACAATTACACCAAAATCAACATTACACAGCATTTCAAGTGCAAGAGGAAGTTCCTTCAAATAGCCTCACTGTCCATCTGGCCCCTTGCCTGCCAACCCCCCACCACGCATTACTTCTCCGCAAAACAATATGGCAGCCGTAATCAAAGTCTGAGGTTGGCCTCACTTACACATGATTAATTAATTGGACAAGCGTGCCAGATGTGACCAGGTCAGACGTGATCGCTGGGAAACATTTAGATGAGTCTCTGGATTGGCCGAGCACCTCGCCTGTCAAAAAGTTGGCAGGTGCTGGTGCACTTTGGAGGGATGCTCAACCTGTTCGCGGTAAACATTGTTGACATCGCCCACTGCCACATTCCCTTTATAAATATTACATGAACCATGGCTGGACAGCTGATATTTGTAAGATATATTGTCCCTCATTGCTGAGGGGCATTCTCCGGATGCCAAATATATTTCATCTGAACAGATGGAAATTGCAAAGGAGAGAGGGAGCGAGTGTAGGAGGGGAAATGGAGAGAGAGATGAAGGAAGAGAAAGGATGATGGAAGGAAGGAGGTGTGTAGGCATGTATATGTGTGTGCATGTGTGTTCCTACATGTATGCGTGTGTGTGTATGTCTGTCTGCATGTGCGTGCCTGCATGCTAGCAAGTGTCTAATAGATCAGACATATCTGCAGCCTAATGAGTACACAGCAGTGAACCCAGAGGCCTCCGGATCCTCTCTGCTAATGGAGCGGAGGTCGCTGGCTGGCTGCAGCAGCTTCAAAAAGACGCCTCGTCAGCGCTTTGGGCTTCTGTGGGAGCCGAGCTGCACCAAAACAGTTTAGTTCTCTTTCATATCGCTGCCTTTCCCCCCTCTGTTTTTCCTCTCAGTTTTTCCTTCTGTCTGAGTAATGCATCGAGTTACTCTGTAATGATTCCTGAGTTAAAGGTACCTGCAGCATCTTGACACCATTAAATGACTACCACGTTCATTTGGAGACATTAGCATGATTACGGTAAACAGTCGAGAGCATCAGAGAGACGGTTGGCCGCCTCCACCGGCCTCCAGACTGCAATTTACATTGTGTACCACTGGGAGATGTCTGGGAGCCTCTAACTCACTCTAGTGCTAATGTTTTCAAAATGAAGACCATATTTCCCATAAACCCTGTTTCCTTTTGCAAAGATGTTGCAACATGCACTGGAAGAACAGCCTCTTCTAGTTTTGTGCCATAAAGCAATCCAGATTTTCCAAAAAATCAGACTCAGTGGGATGCAGTAGGCAGTAGAGGCCGGTAGAGGCCGGTAGAGGCCGGTAGAGGCCTCTAGGTAGTGGTAGTGCTGCCAGTCTGGTTTGGTTTGTTTACAGTAATTTTGCTAACGTCTCAAAATGAACGTGGTAATGATTTATTGATGTTAAAACGCTACCTTTAGCACCTCTGAGGTGTAGCTGTTTGGTGGTTACCATGAAAATACATTTCAGGAAACAAAACAATATCACTCAAAGCACATTGGCTTGTGGGTGTGAAAGTAGCTGCGCTGCGATCAGATTTCATTGCAGGATGTAACAACTTAATGGTGTTGCCATCTAACAAGAAACTCTTCACCACGTCATTGTATACTCTTACCAAGTAATACAGTTTACTTCCATCTCCTTTGGCCTAGTAAAATGCATTGACCGGGTTTCAGCAGTCTGCCTGGGTCCTCTAGCAAGGGACACACAGATATACACACAGTCCTATAAGCACTAATAGGCATCCACTACATCACTGTGGCTGCGGTCCGAAGGGAAGTCAATTTGAGTTGGCCTGGCCAGGCAGGGAGCACTGTTTACCTGCTCACTACACACTGGTGCTTTCAGCTCCGGGTTTGGGAGTGCAACTGCAGTCATCTGGAGAAGAAGTCTGCCGAATTTATTCTTCTGGCCAAGGTCCAAGGGATGGCATGAGATCTTGTTCTGCTATAATGAGAGAGAGGGAGGGGGAAGGGGGAAAGAAAGAAGAGCTGAGTCACAGAGTTTGTGTGGAGGCTTGCAGGTGGAATGGCTTAGAGGCAGGCCTTTTGGTCATTAGTGAAGATAATCCACTTGGATTTAACAGTGCTTGCAGCAATGACATCTCCTTCAAACATTGTGATGAGAAAGAATGGTCTGTCTAGTGCCCACGAATCAAAGCTGTGTGATGCTATGGAGAGCTGCCAAGGACAACTGAAAGAACAAGCAACAAGCAAAGGACTCGGCTGCAAAGGTATTTTACAACCTTCCTAAGTGTCATTTGTTCAGTTTGTCCCTTGTAAAAAAAAAGACCCTTTAAGAAGTGGAACTTTTTAAGAGGACTTAAGTGATGCTTTAAATAGTGTGTTGACTGACAGACGGCTTGGTGAACTTTACTTACCGAAAGACGTGGGCTTAGGGACGGAAACCTTTTTAAAGTGACATTTCAAGGTTTGTTGAGCTCACATGCTCTTTTTCATCTTCACATTCACACAGTTATTTACATCCATGCCTGCGAGCTGCTAGTACAATAACAGTCTGACGCTGAGCAGCCCCACTGGAGCCATTGGAGGTTATTGGTGCCTTGCTGAAGGTCACCACACCACCACCTAGTTGTTGAGGAAGTGCAGAGCGTTTCTCATTTCCTTCACCCACCCAGATTTCTAAGCCTGTGTCTGACAGGGCCGTGGTGAAGTTTTGCTTCTTGTTATCCAAAAACGATTGCAGCTTCTGAACAGTGTGTGGGACGCCGGCTGGCATTTGGAGTCCCATCCGGGGTTAATACAAACGACCACACACAGCAGCAACACAAACAACAGGACAGGCAGTAAAATGAACCCGGGCACCTGACGTGTTTCATCCACCCACTGACCCCTGTGCAGAAATGATAGCGAATCTTATTGTTGCTGTAAAAGCATATAGCGTGTCGGATGCATTCAGCTGTCGCGCTCCCAGGGTTACCCAAAGTGACAGCCTACATAATAGGATATCACCGTCCTGGGTCTCATCCAAACAAACTCCTCCCTCATCTCCTGCCGCCCGCCTCTGCATCTCCTTCCATCCATAAACCCGAGAGGCTTCAAACTAAACAGGCAGACGAAACAATATCTCTTCATGAAGAATCCCTGCGCCCCGTGTTGTCACTGCCATCGCGCCGCCGGGGGCCTGTGACAAAGGGTTTTATGAGTTTTATTAACGAACCTGCTTAGTAATATATAAAAAGCACAAGAGACACGGGGCAGTGTCCCGAAGGTAGCTTGTATAATTCAATCTGCGATGGAGGCTAGTGTGTAATTCACAGGCTCAGGTGTACTCACAAGGCGGCGTGTCATTAGAGCTGTAGAGGAGGATGAATCTGGGAGAAGACGATTTAAAAACACATGCAGGTGACAGAACAGCAGCAGTGTCATCCGTCTCGCCTCGGCACAATACAGGAACGTAATCCACCTGATTGATCGGGGAAATTTTCAGCTACAAGTTATGGCTGCCAGAGCAGAGGGATGAGTCGAGATCATTCAGGGGTGTTGTTGCAAGAGTAATGACACAGGTGGATGTTGACGTAAATCACCTGGCCGCCTCTTCCCCCTCTCGGTTTTAAACAAAGGGAGGAAAGAGAGATTTCTGCTCGATGTTTCACGCCGGCTGAGACCGGCTCGCTGCAATTAACATTTCTATTACGCCGATAATGACATTCTGAGGCACGCTGGCTCGGGTTTGTTGTCATGACAGCGGTAATAGGCAAGTAAGAGGCTTAATTGCTTCACGGGTGTTTGGTGAAAACGATCGGTATTTAAGTCGCACGGATGAGTGAACTGTATTGACATTAGTTATTTTTTGTAATGGTTTTATTACTGTTATTATTCTTTTTCCGGTGGTCAAGGTTTTAGTTTGACGAGGAATGTTGTGGGAATATTTATACAAAAAAGTCAAGAGTGGTTTGCTTTTTTCACACCTTCACTGTTGATTGGCTGAATTCAAATACAGCAAAACCACATTTGCTGTATCAGATTACTTGGGTATGAAACATGAAACTGGCAAACATCCATTGTAACTAAATTGCTCACGGCATGTTGGATAATTACATTTGCCATTTGATTTTGCCACTTCAAGCCCTATGTTGCTGCATCTGCACCAGAGCACCGATGCATCCTTCTTTGGCGTGCGCTCTAAGAGTCTCTGGGCCCAGCATGGCCAGTCCAGCCAGCTGCAGCACTGTGTGGTGAACGGTGCAAGCCCAGTAACTAGCACCGAGATGGGGGTAGAAAACCACCCAGCCGCATGAAATCAGCTGGAAGATTTTAACTCCAGACTCTCTGGACCCTGGGCAGCAGAAAGCAGACCGGCTCTGCTGCATTATTTATCTCCAGCTACATGTCATCGACTCTGTCTCATTACTATTGGTGGCTGAGGCGACCCGGTCGACGCTCTGCCTGCAGAACAGGGAAGCAACCACCGTTTTGTTCCCATCAAAAACATGAATATGTGAGTATACGTGTGGAGTGTAGAAGCACTGTGAAATTATCACTTTTATTTTCCATTTGCTTCATTGTCAGTGCAATAACATTAGCAAATAGGGAGGAAATTGTTCTGGGGTTTGATTCTCCTAATATCAATTATCTCTTATTTGCAAGTTTAATCTCCTAACTTGTTTTGCAGCAGTGTGAAAACACCACCCATCATTGGGTAGATATGAGTTGTTTTGTTGATAGAGCGAAAACTGAAGAGCCATTACCAAGAAACCATTTGCTTTTCATTGCCTGGTAATCATTTGATACTTTGAATGAAAGATTGCTTAATATAGGAGGTGCTCCAGTGATAACGGCCAAATATAAATCCTTCATTACCCGCAATCTATCATCGCTGTGCTCTCCCCTCAGCCTCGGCTCTCCTCTCTCACAGATATCCCTCCCTTTTCATCTGAGGCAGTCTGGGTCTGTAGCCTCTCTGTGACACCAATACAACACTAATACCGTCCTCGTATCGGCGGGGGAATATTGCATTCATGCCCAAATGAAGTGTACGCAACGTGGCATCTCCGTCGCCTCCCTCCGTTCCCCCTACCTGCCGCTTAATAAACACACATAGAGGTGCAGATATTCATAGCATTTGGGGGAGCTGCCGACGCTCGGGTGTTCAGAGCCGATAAGCCCTGTACCGTCTGTGGCTGGTCCCTCCGACCCTCCCTCCCCTGCCTCTCCTCCCTCCCCCATCCCTGCTCTCTCCTCTCAGGGGGACTGTCTGGAGGCCTCTGCTACCAGGCCCAGCGGAGTCACGAAGAGGAGCAATGAATACTTAAATATCTGGAGAGAATAGCAGACAAAGGTAGACAACACGAGTCCTGGATTGTCAGCGAAGGGGATGGCGGGCCTGGGGGGATTCCTATCGCACTGACACATGGAGAGAGAGGGGGAGAGAGAGAGAGAGAGAGAGGGGGAGAGAGAGAGAGAGAGGCCATTGACAGGTTGCAGTGGAAGCCCAGGTTGAAGGATAAGCCGTCTGTGCAGACAACAGACAGGGCTTGCATTACGCGCCATTTAGTCATGCTGTATTTACAGGGTAAAGTGCCATGTAACTCCTGATGCACGGGAACATTGTGCCCAGGAAGTAGCACGACGGGTGGCAAACAGGCAGTAGGTTGGCGGCCACTGTCAACACAATGTTGTACCCTAGGGAGTTAGCCGGTTGCGGTGTGATCGTACCGCGTTGGCACATGACGTTCAGAAGCAGCTCTGTGAAAAGCCTACGTAATTACAGTGGAGATTGTGTCCGGGGGGGAAAGAAGACTCCTTTAGCTCATCTCTGAGTGGAGGATGACTGAGGTGCCACACTGTCTGGAACAAATAAGACCCCTTTAGCTCAGTGGTTCGCAAGCATTTTCCCTGTGGTGTCATATTTTGGACGCAACCAAAATGTAATTCTGCAGGCTATTTTTGGTTATTGCCCAACAAAATCGACCACATTGTTAGACCGGCAAGCCTGCTAGCAAACAATGTTTTAAGCCCTATTTGCACCAGACTAGTGTTGTGTGGGGAGCTCATGTAATTTGTCCTTCTTGTTATTAAAACAATGTTGTGGTGTGTTGAAAATGAAAAGGCTTTTTGACAGTGTCTTGCTTCCGTAATTCAACATATTTACGGATGAAACGAGATGCTGTGTCTTAGAAACAGGGCTTTCGGTGGCGAACACCCAAAAATGCAGCGCCGTACCACGTTGCACTTGAAAGTTGTGAAGTTGCAGGTTTTATATGACGGGAGAGGCGGGAGGGCTGGTTTTCAAAAATGTGTGATGGTATTATTGATTGAAATTTGTATGTATGGAGGCGATGAAGTAACAGGAAATATGGATAATTTGATATAAAAGTATGAAAAAAAGTTGTTAAATACATTATTTCAGCTTTCACAAGGCCAACAAGTCATTTTTCAGTCCATTGTGACTTCAAGAGTTTGCATGGGACTCTTACCGTGGATTGTCAGACCGTGACCGGCTATCATTAACCGGGGCGTAATTTCTAGCTAATATTAAGCACGGAGAGAAAGGATTCATCATGGTCATAACATCATTGCTTTTATGTCCCCCAGGGTGCAACCTGGACCTGGGGTGGCAATAAAAGAAGGGATGAGCACCGCACGCCCTCGTCACCCATCCCACCTTCCCCCCAGCATACATCCCTCCATCAGAGCAGCTCCGCCTACTATTAAAACCTTATCTCCCTTGCAATAAACACCATAACTTAAAACATTAGGAAATGAATTGACGCTGATTAATGCGTCCCGAGAGGGGCTGTAATTATGCTATAAGTTACAGTAAGTAAGGGATCTCACTGAAGACAAAAGAAAGGCAAGAGACAGTGTATGACAGCCGTGGCGTGAATTACCAGCCACTCTCCGTAATTAACGTCGACTTGATGGAACCACACACACACACACACACACACACACACACGCTGCGTTGGTGGAGGAGCCGTGCTGTTTTGAGCAAATGTCTTTTCTGTGTACTGCGCCGCACCGATCCTGACACAACACTGCATGTTGTTCAGTTGAGGTGGCGTATACGTGTTGGTAAAGCAACATATTTACTACTGGCCCAGTTGGGAGGATGCTTGCAGGAACGTCGCCAAAGTCTGTTCGGTATTCCAGTGGAAATCCAATTGGTCCTGTCACTGTACCGTACCCACAGTAGGCCCAGTGTGGGTACGGCGTGATATTTTACCGTACCGGTGCAGAATGAGTAAAGCAGTGCTTGCGTAATGGAAAAACTCTAAAGGAGATGCCGGTTGAAGTGCACTTCCTTACTGTTGGTTGCTTGCAATTTTGCTGATCTGTACATTTCTAGCATTCCTACTGCTTATTCTACTGGTGCACTCTACTTCAGTCACTTTGGATGAGAGCATCAGCTAAATGGTTAAAATGTAAATGCACATAGAGCTTGGAGTCGTAGTTTCCAAAGGCCCAGTTGCAGCTAGAGTAGTACTGAGGAAGAGCCTTGGTTAAGTTCATCCAAGGGCACAAAAACTCATTTTCACAAGTTCCCAGTTTGGACCCCTGGCACCGTTAAAGGACCTTTGGCTCATTGGTCAATTTACCTTCTACATGTTATGGTAGGAATAGCACCAAATCCATCTCCCGTGTGTCTGGTAGATATCTGTATATCTAGATATCTGGCTTGTGCACATGCTAAGTGCCCGTAGGCGACTAGCATCATCTAACGTGAGAAGACAGACCTTTTAGTAAACCAGAGTTGGTCTGCCAATCCTCTTATCACATAAAGGGTAAGTTGACCAACGGGCCAATATCCCCAAAATCAGTGCAGACCTTTAAAGAATCTCAAAGAGCAAATCGGCACTATTGAATCTGCAGTTCCTTTTAGAAATGGATAGTCACGTGCTGAAACCACCTCGTGGATGGTGGAAGTTTAAAGCTGCAATATGCAACATTTTTTACATTGAAATATCTATAAATAAATAGAATATACTCTATATTATCAGTATGTGTCTGTTTGTGTGCTCATGCCTAAATCCCCATATTTGCCTGAAATTGTTTTTTCAATGATGTTTGGGATATTTTGGGGCGTATACTATCAGCTGTGGGCGTGTCATGTGACCAACATTGTGGCTATCAAGGTGAGGCTAGTGTCTACAGAGCAGGAAGTCACAGCAACAACAACAATGGAGGAAAGCTGTAAGAAAAGAAAGAACACTGAAGCTAAATGTGCAGCAGACAATGGACGTTCAGAAAGACGATGAACATTGAGATTGCTTTTCCATGCTGGTGCAATCTGAAGGAGAGGAAAGGGCTGAGAGGCCACGCAGATGCTTGTATGCTGCTAGACAGGTTGGATGCCAGCCAGTTTGCTATGTTTTCTATGTAGCACGCTAGCGGTGCTAGATTATCCCATAGAGGTCATCGGACAGCTACTCAAGGTGAGTGACAAGTGTTGGGGCATGAACCTGACCAACGGAGAGGGACGAGGTTGGGAAGTGTTGCATGTTGTAGCTTTAAATGTTTCCAAAGAAAAAGTACAGCTTGCCAGAATGGCCATACTGTATATGGCTCCATGGAAGACGTGAAGACTGAACAGAGAGCAGAAGTGAGTGGCACACAGACAAATGCAGATGGAGGCGGCACTGTTAGCATCTGCCTGCCTCCCCAGCTGAGAGAGATTTCTGAAGGCAGCAGCAGTGGCTGGTGGATGTTATGGCTGCCCTGCTAAACATACAACATCATTTATCGGTTAAGTAACCTTGAAACAGCCATCATTGTAATGCGGGTGGCAGTTTCACTGCCCCGTTTCATAGTGGGGAATGGGTAAATAAAGGCCTCGGCCATTTGTTTTATGTCTGTGTACAACAGTGTGTTTTAATCGAGCAAGACAAGCTTCCTCTGACCAGGCGGATCTGGGATGCCAACTGCGGGGTTGCATTGGTTGTAATATATTTGTTTTGTGCAAATGTTTGTCTTGCTAATGTAAGATTTGCGGATGGTTGTTTGCTGTCAATAAAGAGCTTGGTACAAGGTGCTTCCATCACTGAGCTGGTGACTGAAGGGACACAGTGAGCAGGTAAAGTGTCTGGCTCAAGGACACTGTGACCGGACATATGGCCGTTGATGGACACAGTAACTGGTCAAACCTGTGACTTTCCAGTTACAGGTCGGCCTGTCTACCCCGGTGGTCACCCTGCTGCCGAGACAAACAAACTGTCATGTTCATTTTGTCCAATCACCATCGCGAGTCGCCTGCAGCACATCACGCCATCCATCCCTGAGCTGTCGTGAGTTAAAGTCCGTGGACGGCACTCTTCCTTTCCACAAGCCTCTCCATCAGAGTATTGAGGTCACACCGCCCCCTCAGGGTAACTGTCTGGGTGGGGTGTGTTAAATATTCTACCCTCAGGGCGCACATAACACAAGTGGCACATTTTACCAATATTAGCTTTGTGCATTACCAAGTGCAATAATGTAGTCCATCATTATTTCATGGCACCATCAGCATGTATTTTCATCATCTGAAGCACAAGTGGAAGTCAGGGGGATGCTCGTTTCATCCTCAAGTAACATCCTGGAGGGGGAAAATAGATTGGGTGGATCTGATCTGGGCTGAAACGCCTCTGATGCAAAAACCTCCCGAGCTGAACGTTCACAACCTGGACGGTGTTGAGGCTGAACAAAAACACTGCAGTCTAGTTTGAAGTAGCCGCACCATAAGACGGCATCTGAAAGCCTTTTTTCATCTAATCCAGCGATGCAACAAACAGACGTGTACCCATTAATGAAGTCCTTCCTTTCTGAATGTGACTGTGATCACGGTTGCTTCATCCTGGAGAGAAAACGATTGGAAGATTTAGATGTTTTGTCTTTTCGTCTGTCAGATGGCGTCCAGTCATTTGAGATGCATATGTTTGAGTTAGAATCTGCCTATTAATCTCTCTCTGGGACAATAGACTGCAGTGGGTTGTGTGGTGCTAATGCAGGATAGAGGCATAATGAGGGACTTCGACAATGGCTACAGCTGTAATACAAACAAGGAGCTCATGCAAAATTTAAAGACATTACATGGTGCTAAGCTCTGCATCTATATGCCCGTGGAGACATGGGAAAATCCAGGAGCCGGTCCAATATTTCAGCCAGCGGGCACAAGGCAAAACCTGGCTGGATAAGGCACCCGGGGGGGGGGGGCAGCCTCATACCCACAATCCTCAGAGCTAGCATTGAGGCCCCAGCATCACAGGACTCCAAACAATAGAGCAACTCTTTTGTTGTTGACTGATTACTGTTGGGATTTGCCTTCTTATTCTGGTTCAGCTGGCAGCGCGGCTAATGGAGGGAATACATACAGGCGAGCTGGAAGGAGCACTGGCAGCCCGCTTGGACCCGACGGAGCTGCTTTGTACCTTCGCCTTTACCGTGGCCAGCAGTGACGGAGGTATCAGTCCGGCCTGCGCTTTACTTGGAACGGAGTCTTTCATTTCATCCAGGTCCGTGTAATGGCGGTGTAATCTGGTCCAGCTCGGCGGCTCGGGTATTAGCATCATGGAAGGGGAAGGACTGGTGACAGAAAACACACAGGAGTCCTGGAGGAAAGACAAGGAGGCCAAGTATTCAATAATGCATAACAATATAGGGGCAAATTGTGTGTGTGTGTGTGTGTGTGTGTGTGTGTGTTTGTGTGCGTGTGTGTGCGTGTGTGTGTGTGTGGATGACAGAGTTCAGAACATCATTCACAGACTGCTTATGTGTAGTCACGTCCTGGCAGCGCTGGGTTAAATTGTATGGAAAATATTGATGAAGTGTGCCCAGAGGGGCAGTCGTCCTGTCATGTCCCGATCAATAATTTAGCCATCTTTTAGTATTCCTTCTCTACCTCGCTGGGTCTGTGTCTCCAGATGTAGGATCCTTCAGATGTCTAATCGTCTCCAACACCAGCAAAATAATAAATTAAAGACAAACGTGTAGAAACGTCTGCGACTTCGAGGAGGGATTTAATTCCGACCCAATACACATGAAGATTGCTTTTGAAAAAAAAAAAGAAAAAAGATAAACAGGAGGGCTAAATTATTATTTATTGCAATTCCTTGGTAATGTTTTTTATTTCAATTTCACACACTTTGGCTTTCTGGACATCTCCCGGCTGACAACAACATAACCATTATGTTTTTAATCTTCTGACGCAGAAAATGAGAGGAAAATAAAATTTCCATTAAGCTCTGAGACAGGAGACACAGGGCGGTGGTTAAACAAAACACCGAGCCACACAGCTCCGATGTGTGAGGAACAAATTGCAATTCCAGAAGTTCAATGCTAGAAGACAAGCGCACTCCCTTCGAGTCGCGCTGCATTCTTCCAACGGGCTTCAGCTCCTAATTGCTCCTTGGTCCTACAAGCCTTAGATAATTGAAGCATATTAACCCATACCTAGTCGATCGTAAAGACCACTGGTATTCACACTACCCAATACAACACTGCACAACACCAAGATGCATTGTAGAATATAGGGACATCAGGAATCATGTCCATGTTCAGGAGTGATTTCTTGCTTTTCATATATGGTACATCTTGCACCGTCTGCCTGCTGCTCACCGTGAGGTCTCGTTGTCTTTGTACCATGTGTGTCAGGGTGTGCTGTGAAACTCGTCACTATATGAGAGGATGTCAATGTGTTTCTGCACCCAAGGGTGAAGAAAATTCTTCAAACAAGTTGATTTGCAGTGGAAACTATCTCTAAAATGATAGTAAATGAAGTAAATTCAGATTCGGGGCTTGATGCTAAAGTGGTCAGAGTTCAGGTACTGCAGAACACATCATTACATCATTACTACATGATATACTATAACATGAGGCTACTACAAGTAATGTATTTACCACTGGGGCCTAGTCACATAAGAACATTAGAATTGCATCATATTGACATCAGAAAATGTTACAATACAGTAAAATAAGTCAAATCTCCATCAGAGTTGATAAATGATCAATGACCAAAATTAGGAGTTCTAGGGACATGCAGCCAAAAAACTGAACACTCAAAAATTGCCTTTCTGTATCCAAACATGTCCCAATAGACCCAGATAGTATTTCATCTCCTGTCCCGGTTCTTACCTTTCAATATGTTTGTTTTTTTCCCTGCTTGCAGTTCAATATCAAACATTGGAGCAAAAAAAGCCAAAATCTCGGCGGTGACAGACGATGTCCAAGGTGGCTGGCTGCTCCTGAACTCCAGTGGAGGTGTGTGTGTGGTTAAAAAAAGAAAATGTTGCATTACAGTGAAATATCACTTTAAGGTGAAGTCATTCACAGCTTCATCTGAAGCTTGACAGAAAATATCACCATCTAGAAAGTCATTAGACTGCTGCCAACTTCAAGACTGTCAACTGCTTATCTCTAAACCCTGCAGCCGCTGACAGCCCGTCACATTCTCCTCGTTCTGTTGTGAAGTCTGGCTCTTAATGATCACAGTAATATCAGAGCTGGTTTATAAATAACACACGGGCTCCCAGGTAGAATACCATCATTACATCAAGTCGTATTTACAGGGTAAGTCAAAGCTGAATGACCCAAGAGACCCCCGGTGCTCATCCACGCAATTATGGCTCGACCTCAGCCAAGGAAAAAGTGTTTAATGGAGCATGCAGAGACGGGTGGGAGATCGTGGTGGTGGGGGGGGTGGTGGGGGGGGGGGGGTAGTGCATGCATCCACATCATTAAAAACAAAGCAACACAAATTATACAAGATGTAGCATATAAAAAAAATGAAGGTAGAAATTACGGAATAACAGAACTAAACTAAAAACAGAGTTAAAGAAGCAGGACTCTACCCAGTATGTACATGGTTCTCTGGTGGAGCATGATGGGAAGCCAGGAAGTCAGTAGTAGAGAAAAAATAATAATAATAATCAAATAAGACGGAATATACCATCAACCCTGTGCAGTGCATTATGAACAACGCTAGCCCCTCCCCCCCGATCCCCTCCAAACAGCATTGTTCGATAATAAAGCAGAGCTGGACAATGACGTTGATCAAATCACATCAAGCTGCTCGTTCAGTTGATCATCTCTTCTAGCGAGAGGAGAGTCAGCCTGTTCAAGGAGGATGTTGAAGCTCTGTGTGTGTAAACGCTCGGCTTCAGATCGCTGCAGGGGAAGTAGGACCCATCTCGCCTGCTCGGAGGACGCCTATCACACTCTCCCCTCCGGCTCTGTCGGCGCGGTACAGCCAGGCTCGATGACCTTGAGGCCGGCGAGGGACCGGGGTGCCAGGTGGCGAGGCTGGTTTGCCAGGTTTTAGACATGCCCCCATCACAGCAGTGCCTGGCGGGTGGGTGGCAGCGCTCAGCCCTCACCAGCGACGGGCGAACTCTGGCAAACCATTACCTGAAGTAAAACCAGAGTGGAGGCTGTGTAATGCACTCAACCCTCGACAAAAACCTCAACTAATTAGTCCCATAACGGTTTCCGACTGCGCCGCGAGGGTGCCAGGACAGTGTCATCAGCATAAATACATGAAAAGATGAACAGAGAAGAAAGTCATTTTGCCGCACCGACAGGAAGCCTTACACTACGCCGACATGTTGACACAGAGAGGCGAGGCCCACGTCCCAGCAGGCCTCACTGCTGGACGATGGGGAAACTAAGGTCAGCCTGTTGGACGGGTTTCATCATCAAAACAATCTGCATGCTTTTATTCTTTGATGTTTTTGGATCATTATTTCTACCAGTAGGGCAGATTGGATACAGTATAATATACTTGTCATCTTAAAATTGGCATCACATGAATCAGGGACTCCTCGTCCTCTCTACACTGCAAAAAACTATCCATCTTACAACGTGATATAGTTCAGTGTTATTCTGTTTGCAAATCATACACAACAGTGGACAACATGCAGCACCAGGTAACCATTCAATTATCAGTCCAGTCAGTCCAGTAACGCCAAATCAGAAGATAAAGTGGACAGTACATGGAGGAGATACAGTCAGTGAAACCCCCACAACTCCATTTTCAAGTGTTTGCATCCCACTGCTCCGTGACGAAACCCGTCCAAGCGCATTTGTCCTCAGACATCTTCAAACAAGACGAGCAATTTGATGACGACTCATCCGAGCCGCCGTCCACCTCGCTGCTTCTATAATGCATTTTCTCCTCCTCGCCCGCCCATCGCCTGTCTTCCTCCCTCACATGCTTTAATAGCTTATTCAGCGTGGGTGAGTCGGGCTGGGGGGCCGACGGCCTCAATAGCGCGGGGGTTGAGAGGTTCTCCACGGCACTTTGTGGGACTGTGTAAACACGGCCTGTAATTGATTGTATCCGAGGCAAAATGTCACAAAAGGTGTTTAACGCTCGGGCAGCCGATGCACAAAAGCCCTGCACCGGAGGAGTCAAGCGACCTGAATGGATCTCCTCGCTAAGGGACAGACGGGGGTCACATGGCCGGAGGGGCCAGGGAAGGAGGGGGGGAGGGTTGGATGGATTAAGGGAGTGTGGGTGTTTCCCATTTCCTTCCAACAACCAGGGTTTGAAATCCACCCCCCCGCTATGTTGTTATTTTTCTGTTTTGGAGATCGGGGGCATTGCATTGACGTGACATTAATCGAGGCTGAAACGCTGGGCGAAGACCAAGGCTCGGGGCAGCAGGGTTCAGCGGCTCGCTACCCTGAGTAGGTGAACTGTTAGTGGGGATGAGAGGCATTGTGGGTAAACAGGTCATGGCACGGCAACACTGATCTGGTCTGAACCAGCAAAGAGAGAGGGCGAGTTTGCGTATGCTGCATTTGCAAAAGGAGGACAAAGGCCACTGAAGAAAGAAAGCTTGGAGGGTGGGGGGGCAAATAAGGGTGGCAAAAGAGCACTGTAGCTATCCAAAGGCTTTCTGGGGTGTGGTTGTAGACACAGACTGTAACGCTCCGATGCCTGCAAGTCTTCCCTGATACCGCTTTGATGTGTGTTTCATGTGCATGTCGAAGGTAAAGAAGACACGGAGGCATCACTGTTCCAGTAATCTCAATCCAACATCTCTGGTCTCTGAGAGGAACTGAGTGAAGGTCTCATGTCATCTCGTCAGTTAACGTACAGGAAGCAGCAGCGCAGCCTCCCTGGGCCGGTAAACACACGGGCAGCACAACGTCGGCGTGCCGTAACCGATTTCCCCGGCCCTCGGGGGGGAATCCGATTACAGCTGATAAGTCCAAGAATAGCTTCCTCTGATGTCCCGACACAACAGGGAGAGGCTTCTCTCTCTGTGTTGGATTGAAGGTGTCGTTGTTATCACGTGAATCAGGGACTCGTCTTTGTGAAGAACAGCCAGCCCACTCCCTACGCTGCCAACAACTCTTATCAACCACTGTAATCTAACGCTGAGCCTTGAAATCTTATTTTTCTTGAACAAGTGAAAAATATATCTGCCAATGCAAAGCAGCTTGTTTCAAGTGTTACTTCTTGGTACTAGTGGAGTGATCTGCTTCATCCTAATGACACTTTCTAGAAAATTCTTGAATAAAGTGAAACTTCATTGGAAATGGGAGGAACCTTCTCATCCCATTGGCAACTTCGCATTTTGGCAGAGGGACATAACTGTTTGGAAGGACTTCATTACCCAGAAATCATCAGTAAACTGCACACTCCTCTGACCGGGTTTTCTCTTTCTTACTGGCTGGTCAGGATGGAGGTGGTGAAGGTTCAACCACTGTTGGTGGGAGGAGCATTAACCGTCCGAATCCCGTGCCAGTGAAAACTCCAGCCTGTTTTTACGTCTTGTGTCCAGTAAAAATGACCTCAGGTATAACTAGTCCGGTCTGGATTCACATCCCTAGATTGTTGTCGGCCTTATTCCTGCCATTCCAGTTTTTAAAATGTTTCTGTGACAGACAACAATCGAGATGTGGAGGTCAGACCCACAGTCTCACCTCGGTCCTGTTGTGACCATGCTGTACTGTTACTGTTCAGCACGCCAACATCAATTGTACTTCTGACACATGGTATATTTTTGGTGCAATGACCTAAATGGAGTACATATTCCCATCTCTGTAATTATGGAGACTAAAATTACTACTGGAGATTAAAGAGATTGTGCAAAATGTCCGTTAACATTACAGATGTCCCGTTTTCACAATTACTTGAAGCACACTGTCCTGAAGACCCAACCCAGGAGGGCTCAAGACTGATAAGACGGCTGTATTTTGACAGAACAATCTTGCAGAAGAAAAATCTGATTTTAAGACTCAATTTGAGACTAAATGACTTCTTAAGATAGACATGTTTTACAGCGTGAGCTCAGTGTGAGACCCTCTGATTGTCCTGTAGAGCAACAAGACGATGATCGCTAAATAACCGTCATCCACAAGTAAGACATGATGACTGTGAAATGCCAATCGCTGCTCCACTCAGGAAGCCATCGGACGTGATCGTAGACGAGGGGAGTGGCAATGTATGGTGGGAATGTTATTGTGCTCTCATTGACACAGTCCTGTAATGGGAACGTCACAGGTTTGATCTCTGCAACGATCAAGTTGTCCTGTTGACGCGTCCTTGGAAAAGACACTGAACGCCTCACTCACTGGAAGCCATCAAGAGTATCAGCCAGATCTGTGGTCTATATTAGAGATGACATCATCCAAGGCTCTTTCACATGTATATCATGTTGTATATCACATATATTATGTTTATGTTCTCATTCAGGCCCATGTGCTTTTTAGATTTTAAAATGAGTTTTAAAAGGTTTGAAGGGCCTGAAACGTAGAGCTCTATGGTATATCTTTTAAGGTATATTTTCAATTCTCAGAAGAAGAAGAAAGACAGCAGTGATATGACACGATCATTAGTGATGATATTGTAATACAATACCTTTTTATCTTCCCAAGGGAGATTCAGTCTGCCAGGCCAGCACATCATCCACAACATGCAACACATTCAACTTTAACAACTAGACAGACTTGAATTTTGGCATTTGAAACCAAACTGATGTAACTTCAGGATATATGAAGCATTTATATGTCATATTAAAAACAAACATGCTAAAATAATTAGTGAACCTTTTTGTGCTGATAGGTTTTATAATCTGTGTAATGGAAAGATGAAATGTCAGTATCACACTTACTATCATTCATCAGGTTCCAAGTTTTGTGTTCTAGAAAGTTTACAACACGATGAAAGTCCAACTTTAGCAGTTTTCACTGCACCTCTTCCAATTTGCTCTTAATGAGCAGCCATCACGATGATATGCCATTTTAGTAATGGGCCCAACTGGCCATTGGTCTCAATAAGATGTGATTGGTCCAAACGCTCCCTGGTCCAGATGTATTGGCCCCAGCGTCCGTCTACGCCCTTGACTTGGGGCCCAAATGACCTGCCTCTCCCCCGGCCTCCATCTGTACTCCTGTTTTGCTCATGAGACTAAGCAGAAAGTAATTATTTCTCAGTCGTTCCGTTCGCTCGGCGGCGGGAGGCAGACTGGAGGCAAACAACTTCTGCAGACTAATCGGCTCAGGAAGAGCGGAGGTGGGCGGCGCCGCGAAGAGGCAGGTGTTGGTGTCCTGGATTCAACTCGCCAACACACCGTGGGTCATCGTCAAAACCCGACTTTAAACTTTCCTTTTGTTCGCTCTCTTTCTCACTTCCTGACTCACTCTTTCTCTTCAGGCGGCTGCTTTCCCTCTCGTTATTTCTTTGTCCTCTGTAGTTTCGGCTTCTCTCTTTCTCTTGCCCCCTACTTTCTCTCTTCCTCTCAATCCATCACTATTTCCCCCTAACCCTCCACTCAATATTTCTCTCTCCTTTTCAATCTGTCTTGCTCTTTTTCTACTTTCCCTCTCACTGTAGTGTCTCCCTCTCTCTAACTCGTTCCTCTCCCTCCATCCTCCCCAGCCCTCCCTCCCTGTCCTCTGTAATAGCCTCCTGTCTCTACTGGCTCCATCTGTCAGGACCATGAAGGGCGCGATGCCCGCTGCTCAGCCCAGACCTCGGAGCTGCCACTCTGGCCACTGGACTGAACGCACTGGCATCTGTGTTGTTCAGAAGACTGCGGCTCCGCTACTGTCACTCACACACACACACACACACACACACACAGCCAGGTGGTGGTATCATGCATATGCATACACATGCACGTTTGTGCACACATCTCGTATATGTACACACACACTCAGTACGTGTATAGCAAACGCCAAACGTACTGTATTATGATGGCAGCATAGTTTTATTGTTTTGGCGCCATACCTCTTATTACATCTGGTATGAAATCAAACAATGACAATGAGGTTAAAGTGCAGACTGTCATCTTGAAAGGTGCAATAAGTGTGATTTTTTTTAAATGACCATAATATATCTGCAGGGTTGTTGATCCAAACCGATGACTCAGCGATTACTTCACCAAGTTTTGAGATTTCTGGCTTTCAAAACTCACTTTCTGGGTCGTCCTCTGTTTTGGAACAAATGTGTTGCAGTTCCTGCTGGTCACCAATAGAGGTCAGATTATTTAATGCCCCTCTAAGGGGTACATGTCAGCCATGTTGGAAGAGCAGTGAAAGAACAGCAATATTTTTTGTTCAGGGCATCGAAAAGGATGGATTTAGATCATGCAGTATTTTTTGTACATGATAAAGATTTTTTTTTATGTGAGCCTTTTATGTGACCCAGTCCACATGGCTCCTTCTGTCACCCGACACTTTACATCTCATGTCTCCGTCCCGGCCTTTTTGCATTTCAGTGCCTCGATCAGAAATTCGCTGTGGATGACATCTGGCTCCCATTTTCTCTCGTGCAGTACGAAACACGAGGTCGGGCTGAATGAAAGAACAAACAAACGGTAGTGACTCATCAGACTGCTGAAATGATCTGGAATAATTGTACATGGAGTAAACAAAAAAAACCAGATATGACAAATATTGTGCGTGTCAGGATAACTCTCTTTCATTGTCTATGGTGCAACCCCAGACTTTAACACTGAGAGGTGTTCACGTTCATCAGATACAGCTTCACATACGCATCCAACATCCCAGGGGTTTGGAGAGTCTCATCCAGAATGACTTACAGCAGAACAAGCTGAACTTCCTACGTCACCAACATTATGAGCAATCAGTATAAGGAGTGTAAAGGTCAAAGCCGCAGTGCCCTGATCATGAACGTAACACATATCTAGAACGATCATGTAGAGGTTAAAAGGTTGAAGGTTAAAAATAACCATGAGTGAGAAAAGCTGGATTGTTTTTTTTGTCTCATATGACCAGTTCAAGTTGTGTGTTATGTGCAGGTGTGTTCTCCTTCTGATATGGACACACAGTGGTAACCAGCAGTCCTCCATGCATCACTCCTCCATCACTACTGCAGACAGTTCACTCTCCAGCGCTGCACAGCAGAATCCAATAAGTGTATCGTAACAAAACTGGAGTGTCTCTCAGCCAACTAATTACTGGGCCGTTCGCTGTAACTTCCCTCAGCTGAAGAGAGAATGAAGAGAAAGAGAATAGAATTGTTTGCCAGACAAAGTCCTCTTGGGATTTGAGCAGCAGCAGTTCAGCAGGCGTTAAGAAGCAGTGGGACTTTCTACAATGGCTGCAAGAGTTTGGTACCAAAATGAGATATCTGGATGCCACGTTGAAAAAAAATATCACAAGAAAACAAACCTGGGGCTCTTGAAGGATGTTAAAATAACTTCTCTGGGGGTTGTTGAAAGAAAGACGAGGGGAAGTGAATACAGCAAAATGGTAAATTACTACAGAACATCACAGACTGATGATATCTATTTATATTGATATCATATATGTAGATAGATAGTATCTATATATAGTATCAATTCTAAGGGTGGAATTTCCTTTAATGTCATTGCTTTACAAAATAAGATTTTACAGGCTGTATTTTGATTTAGTATTTTGATGAAAATGAAGCTTTATTGATCCCCGTGGAGGATACAGGGAAAGGATACAGCAACGAAAAATAAGAATATATGAACACACTGAACAATTTCTACAACATATTAAGTACAGATGAATGGATGACAGTGTGATGAAAGTGCAAAACAACAGCAGCAGCAGAACAAGACAGAGGCAGGATATCAAACTGACAGCAGCTGTACACAACATACATGGTGTGCTCGGGATGCAACTCTGCCTGAGTGTCTGTAGGTGTGAGTGTGTATCAAGTGTGTGCATCACCTCCTCCATCACCTCCTCCATCACCTCCTCCATCACCCCCCACCCCCCCCCCCATCCCTTGTGCATGCGTGACGGTTTAGCTTCCCTTCCTAATCGATGCGCTGGCGTTCTTAATTGAGCACTTTGTCTGCCTTACCCTGAAACCCGATAGGCACAAGTGGGGAAACCTGGGCTCTCCCGCTGTAGAGTGTTTAGATGCTACGGTGGGAAGCAGAGGACACGTGCACGCTCGGGAGCTCACGTGCGCACGCACTGGAGGAAAGACAATCCCGATCTAAATGCTAACAGGAACGCCAGAGCGTTGCGCCGACGCCAACTGGGTAACCCTGGGTTCTTTGAGAGTAGTCGAATGTGTGTGTGTGTGTGTGTGTGTGTGTGTGTGTGAGAAAGATGAGGCATGTTTCCATCCAACTGTCCAAGTGAATTTTACTAAAACTTTTGAAAAGTTTTCCTGAACTTAGTGAATCTTTCAAGTATTGATCAGTGTTGGTGTTATTGATCCTTTTGATGTCGTGGCCGTTTTTCATGCTTCCATCTGACGACCAACACAAAGAAACGCACTTGGCAACATTCTTATTCACCAACTAAGATCCATCCATCCAACATCCAAACTGTTTGGAACTCAAACTGATGGGCGTCTTCCCGAATTTTGCCATTTCCATTTTTTAATTGGACACATTGTAATTCGCCAAAATACTTGAATGGAACCGAAAGTACGTTCATTGGTGTATTTTTGAGTACTTATTTTGTGTGAGAATGGTATTTTGAGTGTGTGTGTCTGAATGTGGGTAATGGTAATGGTGTGCCTTTATGTATGTATGTGTGTGTGTGTGTGTGTGTGTGTGTGTGTGTGTGTGATGATAACTTGCAATTGTGCGCGTGTGCATTTTTCTTTGATGTGTCACTTGTTTGATATCTCCCTCCAGCTCGTTACTATAGCCACCCACTTCAAAGCACAGCGCTCTCTACAGTCTGGTTGCCAGTGGATACCATAACACATCACTTCACACTGTCATTCACACCAGCATCACTTCATTCCTCTCACAACGCTGCTGAAACTAAAACCAGCAAAATCCTCAGAAATAAAACACATTCTGAATTTAGCTTTATTTTTGCAGCGTTGCAATTTATTGAATTAGCGCCGTGTTAGAACAAGCAGCTACCTGCATAGATAGATAGATAGGATAGATAGATAGACGGACGGACGGACGGACGGACAGCCAGCCAGCCAGCCAGCCAGCCAGCCAGCCAGCCAGCCTAGCCAGCTAATTGGCCAACAGGCTGAAATACTGCTATGCTAATACAAAAGTTTGTAAACTGCTTCCGTCAATCAAACGGTGTCTTCATCACCGTAACTTCCTCTCTCTATACGTCCATCATATTGGAGCTCCCGTCCACCATCTGATGTCTGAGAGACAAAACAGGTTCATGTGGGTCTATTGGAATCAAGGGGAGAGTAAACCTGGCCCAAGGGACTGCTGGGATAAACGCACAGGCTTTTATATCCACTTTTCTAAAAAGGAACATAAAAGCAGCCGGAGGAGGATCAGATTATTAGGATCTGCATGCAAATGTGTAGTTGAGCGAGGCGTTCATGTCCTCTTGTCGGAGAGGAACGCTTCCTCCAGGGCTTCTGTAGCGCTCTGCCGGCACGCTAATATTAGCACCGGTACAGTAGATGGTATGTATGTATGTGGTGTAAAACCACGGGAGGCGTGTGATCACATCAGCACACACAGTACAATCTAATTAATGGTACCAACGACTCTCTGTTTCACACACACACACACACACACACACACACACACACACACACACATGCAACAAACAAATCACGCATGCCGACACACATTTGCATGTACACACACTTTTAATGCACACATACATGCACATTCACACACAGTATTCTCTCACATGAACACACACACACACAGTGACATGTATGTCCACAGCTAGTACATACTAAAATCGAAGCGTTGTGCACGTATTCAACCACATGCTAACTCACACATTGAGACACACACTCATACGTGCCATGTGCATCCACACACACACACACACACACACACACACACACACACACACACACACAGTTTGCATAAGCACATTTCAGCACAGCCAGCCTTTGAGCAGATACAGCGTGATGACACAAATGTCCACTGCCTATACATACTAACATCATGTAGTATGGAAGCCCGGGGCTTTGTGGAGATGAAAAAAGCCCATCGTTCTCATCATCGCCCCGGGTCGCTGCCGGGCTCCCAAACATGAAACTGACAGGCCAGTCTTCACCAGGAAATCTTATTTTTGCTCCCTGCTGGGTGAACACACTGAGAACGATGTTCACACGTGGCGGTGAAGTAACAAGACTGCTGAAAACAAACGTGTGTTTATTTTTAAACCTTTACCCCGCAAACATTTTAACGTCAAAAAGATATAATAGGCCTCCGCTAACGTTGAAAACACGTGTAAATATAGCAGCAAAACGTGTTGAGATTACAGCCTTAGTCGTCCACAGCATCATTTTCCAATGCTGTTTAAATATTGACATTTACTTTATTGAGCGCTGAAACATTGTGGTCGAACTTGGTCCCGTCCTGCACCTCAACAAAAACACGACTTAGTTTAGGTCTGGATGGATTAGCATCCCTCTCTAGCGGTACCTAGCGATAGCATCCTGCAGAGTGAACTCCAGTCTGCTATTTAAAGGTGCAACTTTGCACACTGGCGGCCCTTAATGGCAGTGAGAGGTAACTGACTTTATTACCCAGAAGTCCTGTAACGTGATGTCAGTAAACTGCGTTCTCTTTGGACCTAAATGTCGTCTTAGTGTCAGTTAGGAGGGATGGAGGTCCTGTTGACCCTGACGGTTCAGCGCTCTGATGCAGAGAATGAGCAGGTAACGGTTCAGTGTCTTGCTTTTTCACTTTTATATATCTTTTTTATTCTTCATTTTTATCATTCCTATAGTAATTTCTATTCTTAGTGTTATTCTATGGCTGCTGTAACGAAGAGTACCTACCTACCTACTTGTACAGGAGACGTCTCTGTCTCTGGACCCACACTGGTTGTTGTGGGGATCGAACCCGTGACCCTAGAGTTTGGCGACGGTCTCTGTAACCACTTGGCCCACTGTGTACTCACGCTGCTGGTTGTCAGTATGTCTTTGCACCAATGTCACCAAGACAAATCCCTTGTACATTCATTGCACTTAGAGAATTAAACGACTCTGATATCATCACCCGGGTCCGCTTGGTATGCGTTCTGTACTCTCACATCTTCTACGTGTCTGGCACTTTGATGCCGTCAGAGCCGTCAGAGACACCTGAAACCAAGTTCAACTCAGTTCATTATTGATAACGCTCTGCTTTATGTTGGGACGGGGCATCTCTGTGCCCCAGCAGCTACTGAGTTGAGAGATAATGGATGCAAACACACACAAATGGAAGCAGCATCATTAGAGCCCCGCCCCCCCCACCCCCACCCCACCCCCCCACTCAGTTGTTGTCTTTGGCATGTGGAGAAAAAAATCATGCTAAGCACACGCACCGAAAACAGGATGTGCTTACAGTGACGTTCATACATTTTCACTCTTGAGCACGCACACTTTCATAGACCTTCAGGGCCAGTCAGTCTCCATCATCAGCTGCTCAGGGATCAGCTGTCACCACCAGCATTCAGCTGCTCGCAACGTCAGTATCTGGCAACATTGCTTAAATGATCCTGAGCATAGAGCAGAATAATATGACTTGGATCTGCTTCATCCTGTAGGTGTGTTGAAGGTTTGGTAGGCTGACTGCATGGCATGACCTTAACTAATATGAAAGAAATAATGAAATCAACAGCAGCAGGGAGAAGGTGAAAAGAACAAGTGAGCATTAAACAAGCGAGGGAGGGGGAGGAGAGAGAGTGGTACCCCCTATGTGAGGCCTCCCGCAGGCCCGTCCTGGTCATCTGCCATATGCTTGACATGATGTAAACAGAAAGATGAAGACATCATATTGACATCCTGCCTCAGCATCTCCCAACAGCCCACCCTCCTGGTCGATCTCCATCACTCTCTCATTTCCTCTCTCTCTCTCTCTCTCTCTCTCTCTCTCTCTCTCTCTCTCTCTCTCCTCATTTCCTGCTTTGATTCTTCTTGTTTTTCCCCTTCCTGCATTGCCGCTATGTCCTATTTCTCTCCACATTTCTCACTCATTATCCCCCTCTCCTCCCTCCCTCCTGCCTTAATTTACACGTCTCAATAATAATAACTTTAATTTAAGAGCGCCCGAGGCGCTAAACAACAAGAAGACAGAAAGAGAAAAGAAAAGCTAAACAACAAGAAGACAGAAAGAGAAAAGAAAAGCTAAACAACAAGAAGACAGAAAGAGAAAAGCTAAACTGGGCAAACAGTAAAACAAAAGGTTCAGCAGTTCAGCAGCTGAGTCCATCGGCCTGGCAGAAGAGGAAGGTCTTCAGACACTTTTTGAACAGTTCAGTGGACCCAGCATCGTGGATCTCCACTTTAACAGCGTTTTATTTAAAGTTGCACTAGGCAAGAAAATAAAAATACTCCTATGTTATCGGCTACAATCACAACGTGGGACTGTAACAGAGAAAATTGCCTGCTAATTGAGACGTTGTAGTTTTTCCCTGTTTTCCCAAATCAAAACTTGAGAGTGAATCCAAACTGTCTCCTGAACAGCAGCGAGGCTCCGCCCACAGGAAGCTGGACTCACCAGCATTAGATCTTCTCCTGGTAAGAAGCATCACAGACCGGCCGGGTCAGTTTGGAGCCACCAACATGCAGAGTTGCAGCTTCACCATCAAACTACGGGTGGATGTTTTATGTACATCTCTCCACGCCTTTTTCACACTGTAGAAAATCCATGAACTATTAGGAATCCAGCTAGTTCATTACTGATCTACCAGCTGGATCTCACAGTGGATCTGCTAGTCAGCTAAACTAAACATTCCCATGGCTCAACATTTTAAATGAGAATACAACAAGCTGTCAATTCTGATCATTTTTGTCTTTGTGTTTACGTATTAAACAGAAGTGAATTCAGTCCAGACTCCCACCCCAACACTCAGCCTCACCCTCTTTCTCTCCCCCCTCTCCCTTCCCTCACCTCCTGCCCAGCCTCCTAACTCGTCCAGTGGGAGGCCGGAGTGCTCTTTGGCGCCACCTCATTTCCATTTTGATTTTTTCCTTTGCCTTTGTAGTGGTTCTCTCTCCTATTGACTCCCCCCCCAGCTTTCATCTCTCCCTCCCTTCATCCCATCCTCTGCGCTTGTTTGTCTATTTGCTTGTTTGTCCCGACGCCGGCTGACCCATTAAACCCGAGCGCACCTCGTCTCATCTCCGTCAAGATTGCGGCGCACAGCTCAGATATATAGATGAGGGATGATGTACAGGTGGGCTCGCTTCCCTTCCTCCCTCCCGGTGTGTTATCTGAAATGTGATGTACAGTGCAGGTGGCTTTCCTGTCCTGAGATTGGCGAGTGATGGAAATTCTGATGCAGGCACTTATTTCTGAGACATACTATTTTTCAGTGTGCATATATCAGAGAGACTCACTGTTATTGCTCTATATATTACATGGAAATCATATATGGAAGTCATGCATTGGTCTAATTCTTCAAGATATGCCACGTGTGTTAGGAGCAGAAATGAAAGAGATAGGGTAAGAAACATATATGATACCCCGTCATATAAAACATGAACAAGGAAGTGAGGATGCAGGGAAGGAGACGAGAGGAGAAGCCAACAGAACAAGCGAACAGAAGGGATGGTGAAGAGCGAGAGCTGCAGTATATAGGGAATAACAGAGCATCAGATAGACGGGGGGGAGGACAGACGTGACACAGTACAACGCCTCCTGAGAGACTTCAGTCGCTGCTCTCTGTGCGAACTACACTTCTATCCTGGGGTGATAAAACTCTCAATGGGCTTAAGAGTCGTCGCACATCAGATATCGCTCAGAGTGACTGGATTATGGTGTTGATTGGCCCAGATCTCGGCATCTTGTCGGGGTTTTTGTTCACCGCCGTCGCCAAGGCCTTTATAATTTAGTTTCAATTTGGTAGACAATGAAGCCATAACAGTGAGCGAGAGGCCACCGGATTGAACTCCCGTGGAAGAGAGGATTGCCACGCGGAGCAGACACCCAGACGCATACTGATGGATCATTTCACTTTTTAAACTGCAACAACAAAAACATTCAGATTACATTTAGTCTTTTTGCGGACGGACAGAGAGACATACAACAAGTGAGCAGATAGGGGTTTGGTGTTGTTTTGGGACGGGCTCGCCATACTATTCCATTAGTACTATGAGAGTAGTGGTAGTAGTACTGACAAAAATATAACTTATCTTATAGTATTCAGGCGCAACACTTGAAAATGAGAATTAAGAATATCAGTGTCGCAAAAGCAACCCCAGCATGCAACAGCAAAGCTTTCTGGTTTTCCCAAGGTCAATTTCTTCTCATGAAAACGTCCTGCCGCCGGGACGAGGACTTTAAAGACTCTTGAAAAAAACTTTCTTTCCGAGAATGAGAGGTAGAAACTCGTAAATGCGCGATAATGTGAAAGAACAGTACTTTACAGCTTCAAAAACATCTCAGCGATTCAGCGCGTTGAAGGATAATTACATATTATTTGCTGCGGGCTCATCTGGAGTGGACGCTCACTGCTGGCTGCCTTTTCATTGGACTCGCTGTATTCCATGTTGAAATAGAAAACTCCTGCTTTTAAAAGCAGGGTGTGCCCTTCAACAGCAACTACTGCTAAGGTGAACGAGGCACCTAACACCTAGCCCTTAAGAAACCGCTCCAGTGGAGGTGCTGGTGGCCCGGGGTCATGCTGAACAGCTGCTAGATGTGAACGCACACTCAGCAAACCTTTTAAATCAAGATGAAAAAATGAGTCATCCCAAATGAGTCATATGAGTCCTCACAGTATTATAGTACTACTGTTACATGACTGAAGTGTTCAGAGGCACTGGCTTCTATTCCTGTTCATCTGTTTTGATGAGATGAACGAGTGGCTCAACAGGAACAGGAAGTAGGTCTGTTCTAAACAATGGATGTGTGTTGGCTGGACTCTCACACAGCAGGCCTTCATCTGAATTGCTCCTTGGATGCTGTTCATCTCTACTGTAGGATGTAGCTCACATGCGATATGAAGTGACAGTGATGTTGCATGTTACTGTGCGTGTGCAGAATAACAACAACACACGTCGTCACATCTGTTTTGGTATCTACTCTCCTCCGGCTTGTTTCAGACATTTCAGTTACGGTGCCGTGAAGTTCTGACTGAACCGAGGCGTCTCCCTGAATACCAACACAGTCCGCCATGCTAGCGCTGGCTGTAGCGCCGCCAAGCTGACACAGTTGTGATAGATTGTGGTGATGCTGATCCGATTTTGTACCTCGTATCCACGTGGTCCAGATTAGAATTGATCAAATGCAGCTTTTTGCCGTTCACACCGATTAGACAACATCAGATCTGTGTCACATGAGGGAAACAATCTGAATCGGGACACTGAGCTGCAGTGTGAAGGCAGCCATCGACTGCAGGACATGAAGTCAAATGAAAATACTTCAATCTGTGGATCCTCACCACTTCACCTTCCCCTCGGCGGCGCTGGTAGAATTACTACCACAGACTGGAGGTGAGCAGTGAACTGCTCCAGTTGCACTCTCTCTATCTTCAATCCCTGATTTAGTTTTGAACTGTTAAATATAGTGGAGGATGAAGTGTGCGGCCCACAAACTGCAGGCCTCATTGAAGCGAGCGAGACAGGATGAAGGATGATTCAGTGCATCTGTCATCTGAGTCGTCGGCGCCGGAGAGAAGCTCCCATTTTCTCTACCCGTCGTCGAGTCGGAGACTGAGAAGATAAAGAAATGATGCCCTGAGAAGATTTACAGAAGTGGAACTGTCCTCCTCGCTTCTCCAACCATCTCTCTTCTCTCTCAATTTCCCCCTCTCCCTCTCTCTCTCTCTCCCTCTCTCTCTCTCTCTCCCTCTTATTCTTTTTCCTTTGTTCTCTCTCTTTCGTGCTCTCAGTCTCAATACATCTTCCCCTCACTCTTTCTCTTTCCCTCTCCACAACAAGAATGGATTTAAATTCAGGACTGGAAAACCTCAACAACATAAGTTGGGTGGCATCACACACAGATGAACAAAGAATCGTGTTTTGCAGCAGGAAAAAAAAACACTAAATGGTAAAAAAAAAAAAAAATGGCCGCCACACTTTGAAAGGGGTGGCTGGTCTTGGTGGAGTCTCAAAATAAATCGTCAATGTTGCGGAGCGCTGATGGGCTGTGACTTCACGGGGAAAAGCCGGACCAAGAGGAGGAGGGCGGAGGAGGAGGAGGAGGAGGAGGAGGAGGAGGCGAACTGGGAGGTAGGGGGAGTAGAGGGAGGCTAGGGGGAGGACTGCAAATGGCCCGGAAAAGAATCCGTTATTCTCCTAGTCCTGGAGGTGTTTCGACAATGGATAAGAAAACATTAGCTGCTGTGGCGATACATCTTTAATGGCACTTTATGGGCTCTGTCTCCGGATGAAACAATTGAGCCTTTTCCAGTGGGCCTGGAAAAAAAGGAGGCGGTGTGGGGTGTGTGTGTGTGTGTGTGTGTGTGAGAGAGAGAGAGAGAGAGAGAGAGAGAGAGAGAGAGAGAGAGAGAGAGAGAGGGAATAACAGCATAGCAAAAGAAAAGATGATTCTCCGTAGATGTCAACTTGATTAAAAAGTTGTTTCGACTGCAGGAGGAGCGCCGTTAAGCGGCCATCCATAACTGAGGAGCACCAACAGATTGCTTGGCTCCAAACCCGTGCGATTGTTCCAGGAAGAGGCCTGGAAGAAAAAACCATGGTGGCTCCATCCAAGGAACGACAGAAATAGGACTCAGGATACAACATGTACTATGAATTAATGAACAAATGGTCTTTCATGGTCTCTTCTGCTGATTTGGTTCGGAGCTTGACAGTGAATAAATCAAACTCACTCTCTGCTGATGTTGTTGATATCAAACCACGCCGACGCCGACGGGACGGAGAAGCCACGCCCACTGATGAAGCCACGCCCACTGATGAAGCTGTTAGGTTAGAGTCATCTTAAAATAATGACTTGAGTAGACAGGAACAACACACACACTACCATGTTCTCCTTCATGGTACAAAACACCAATATACCGATACTATACTACCTATACTCACATATATACTACCTATACACACATATATACACACATATATACTACCTATACACACATATATAATACCTATACACACATATATACTACCTATACTCACATATATACTACCTATACACACATATATACTACCTATACTCACATATATACTACCTATACACACATATACTACCTATACTCACATATATACTACCTATACACAAATATATACTACCTATACTCACATATATACTACCTATACTCACATATATACTACCTATACTCACATATATACTACCTATACACACATATACTACCTATACTCACATATATACTACCTATACACACATATATACTACCTATACTCACATATATACTACCTATACACACATATACTACCTATAATCACATATATACTACCTATACTCACATATATACTACCTATACTCACATATATACTACCTATACACACATATATACTACCTATACACACATATATACACACATATATACTACCTATACTCACATATATACTACCTATACTCACATATATACTACCTATACACACATATATACACACATATATACTACCTATACACACATATATACACACATATATACTACCTATACACACATATATACTACCTATACACACATATATACTACCTATACTCACATATATACTACCTATACACACATATACTACCTATACTCACATATATACTACCTATACTCACATATATACTACCTATACACACATATATACACACATATATACTACCTATACACACATATATACACACATATATACTACCTATACACACATATATACTACCTATACTCACATATATACTACCTATACACACATATACTACCTATACTCACATATATACTACCTATACTCACATATATACTACCTATACACACATATATACACACATATATATACTACCTATACACACATATACACACATATATACTACCTATACACACATATATACTACCTATACACACATATATACACACATATATACTACCTATACACACATATATACTACCTATACACACATATATACTACCTATACTCACATATATACTACCTATACTAACATATATACTACCTATACACACATATATACTACCTATACTCACATATATACTACCTATACACACATATACTACCTATACTCACATATATACTACCTATACACACATATATACTACCTATACACACATATATACACACATATATACTACCTATACTCACATATATACTACCTATACACACATATATACTACCTATACTCACATATATACTACCTATACTCACATATATAGTACCTTTAGCACACTTAGGCTGTGATGTACTGTGATTAACACGTTTTTTAGAAGAACCTGACTCTGCCATTCGTTCTTGTGTGTTTGATATTTGTGGTCAACCTGAAGTATGTTGAGATGTGAAAGCTGCTCTGACCCCGCCCCCTTCATGCATTCATCCTGTTTCTATTCTGCAGTCTTGCTGCTCGTTACATGCTTGT